>BMAV01004443.1:170371-183150 GCA_019973955.1 Trichonephila inaurata madagascariensis | reverse complement strand
GTTAATGCTATATGGAATGTTAGTTGATCTAAACTTCTATTTCTTTTGTTCATTTGCCACAGTATGAAACTATTTATGATAGCAAAGCCAATAAGAAAATAAAAGATACGATGCCACCATTTTACAGATCTTCTTATTTGGTACTTTTTTTTTTTATCGAAGCGATCAACCCCTTCCATGACATCGTTATATACAGCGACAGCTTTTCGACAAGGTACTTCTTCTTTAGTACCATCTTCTTTTGTTCAGTTTACAAATGTCATTAACGCTGGATTACGTGCAGTAACACAAAACTGAAACGGGAATTAGTCTTCCCATCGTTATACTAGCAAGGCCAATATATTATAATGGGTTTTGCACAAGTGTATTTTGTAAGACCATGTAGATGGGAAGTATTCTTCCCAAGGCCCACGAAAAAGAGTTAAACTTATTTGGAGGGTGGAAAGCTGTAAATGAATTCTTTGTTTGTAAATCAACTTATATAAAGAAACCCAAATAAAGCAGTCTTTATTTATAATTTGGATGAGATTACAATCAAGAGGCTAACAATTTGTCGAAATTTAAGTTTAGTTTTAAAATTTTTTATATAGTTTTTATCAATACTATGTGTTATCATTTATATCAACCCATATATATTACTTCTTTTCATTATCTTATATGTCATCCTCATCACTTGACCGAGGTTCAAAATTACGAGGTCTGCCGACAATAGGCCTTGTGCAGTTTCATAATAGACCGTTAATAAAAAAATTAGAAATCAAATCAAGCCATATTTTTATTCAATTATATATATATATATATATATATTCGTATTCTTAACGGAAAGTTTCAAATTCTTCCATAATCGCATAATCATTACCATGCACCCTAAAGATCTTGTATTTTATACGTATTAAGGTATCCGACTACGTTCGGAAACATGATTTGACAAAAGTGTATATAAATGGATAAAATTTATATTTAGTGACACTTAGATTAGAAAATGTACATAAAATTGTTTTAAGAATAGTATTACAATAAAAAATTATTTATAAGTACACTATTTTGACAAAAAATGAACATAGAATGATCCATTATCAAAATATTCACCTTTTTTGTGAAAAAATGATTCTATTACAATAATATTTTGCCTGTGTATACCTCAGACCTCTGTACAGAGGCTCAACTAGGATTTTTGAAATATATAACTTAAAAGGGGGTTTATCCATGTTTTACGACAACAGAGAGGAGAAATTTTAAGAAAAACGCCGATCATTATTTCAATGGGTTGTAACTCTGAAAATAATGTGAATTTTTCAAAAATCATAGTTGAGCCTCTGCAGTAGCGCACACAGGAATTTTTCAAGAGGGGGGGAAGTCCAGGGTTGAAAGTTCATCATTCTTGTATCATGCTATTTGATTTTGTCAATTTTTAGGAACAAAACACAGTAAAAAACTAATTGAATAAATAATTAGCATTAATTAATAAAAAAAATCATTAATGACAAATATTTAATTAAATTTTACGTATTATATACTTAGAATTATAACCAATCGGATAAAAATCAAGGTCTTTGGGGGAATCCGGACCCCCAGGACTCCCTTCCCCCTCTCGTCTACGCCACTGACCCTCTGTATAGAGGTCTGAGCTATATACAGACAAAATATTATAGCAATAGAAGCATTTTTCACGAAAAGAAAACATTTTGAAAAAAAGGTTATTCTAAGTTAATTTTTTGCCGAAATATTGTATTTAAACAATTTGTTTTTGTGAAAATGTCCAAAAATCAATTTTATGCATGTATTCTAATCTAAGTGACACTAAATATCATGAAAATTATCCATTTATGCGCTTTTTTAAAATCACGGTTCCGAACGTAGTCGGGTACCTTAATATTACCTTTTTCAGAACAAATATTTAAATGCTTAAAATTTGCCTCAATATTCTTTGTCGTAAATTAGAACCCCGAATGTTTTCTAAAGAATGGCAGTTTCATACAATAAATATAGTTAACTGCTCATAGACTTATTTTAGGACAAGATTTCTCGTCGTTAAAATGAATGTGACTTGGCTACAGCTGCTTCTAATTCTTGAACACCCATAATCACCTTTTTTCACGCCTTGCTGTTGAAAAGTTGCAACGACCGACTTATAATAGGTCCTTGCTATTTATTTATAGGTGTAATTGTTTTATTTTTCTACGCTGTACCTTCATTTCTGTTGTTCATAGATTTCAGATGGTCGTCCTTTTTCTTTGAATAATTATCTTTATTTTTTGTGAACATATTTTTAAGAAAAGTACATAGAGTTCTTACTTTATGAAAATGCATAGTTGATATATCACAAACAGCGTGAATAGACGCCAACGAGTCAAATATTAAATTTAAAATATCCAATAACATCACACGAGGTACAAGTATTGGTTCTTGAAATTCGACTGCAAGGAACTAATATTACCGGAAGAAAATTAGTCTCACAAGAACTTTGTGAACTTATATCTTTCAACAGTAAATTTTAAATAGCCTAAAATCACACTAACATTATATAACATAGCGTATTATTCAAGTATGCATAAATATATATTTATATTAGTCAATAAAAAATATTTCTTTTCTTTTTGCTTTAAAATTGTCGTTTGTTTTGTAAAAGATTTTCGGATTAATTTTTTTTCTTTCTAACAATAAGTTAGTGACGTCTTAGTCACATGATAAATATAATCACGCGTTTCCAGCATATCAGCTCATGCTCTTCGATGTGTTGCCAGATTTTCCTCTTTGCATAAATTCTCTTTAAATGGTTCAAGTTTATTAACAATAATAACGAACATAATTATAATAAAGCACTTAGTTAAAAAATAGATCTTTTTTAAAAAAAAAAATTTGAAAAACTTTTTTGTAGTATCTTAATACTGGGACATCTTTGCCTAGTTATCAGATATGAATTTTTATCAAAATTTTACTAGTAGTACAAGACTAATTTCAGTTTTGAATTCAATGGAGAACACGTGATTGCATTTATCACGTGACCGTCATGAATTTAGTCCGTTGCCACCTACTTATCTCTGATTCCTCAAATTTCTTTGGCCACATGCCATGATCAGTCAGTTTCATCCAGAGTTGAGTAAAAATTCATTAAACAGCCATCGAAGTTTTCGAATCAATCGTTTTAATAGTTAAACCAAATTTATACCATTTTATCGTATTTATTCGTTAAAATTTGTATAATAATCATAAAATTAATTCAAGATATGGAAAACTGACGGTTATTAATACTATATGTTGATCCATATTTAATCTTCCATAATGTATACCGCTAAATACGATTTTCATATTAGAAATTAAAAGGGGAATAACTGAGTATTTATGGAATATTTTTACTTTTAAAAGAAGCTGCATAGTATATATAAAAAGACATTTCCGTTAAACGAAACGAAACGTATTTATACATCGAAAAAGGTTTTCTCTCTGGTAATATGTTCAGAGTTTCACTTTCGCTCTTTGACAAAAACAGCATATTAACTTTGATCATAATGAAAAGATAGGAAATAATTTCCTAAAGCGTGTTATTACTCCTAAGAAATTTCGAAGATTTTATTCAATTTTTAATTAAAATATGACCGTTATTAAGACGTTGCTTAGGAAGGAACCTGTATTGTGCGGTCACTTTGTCATGATCACATAACAGTTTCATGCAAATAAACAATTATGTCGTAGCATTTCCGCCAGAGAGAGAGTTGAGCATAAAAAAGCTGAGATTCTGAAACACAGAAGAGTAAATGAATTACTGGTAAATATATGGAAAAGGAGAAATTGACAGACTTTGAACATAGGACAGAAGAAGTAGCCATAATACACGTATTAGCCAAACCAACCGTGTTTGTAAAATGTTCGCAAGTAGCTATAGAGAAATCGTGTCCAGACTGGAACATCAGACAAAAGATGACCTGAACAGACAAATTGTGATCCACACTAAATTTAGAATAATCGGGCGGAACGCGGAATAATATCTCTCAAATTGTGAAAGAAAACAAATTGGTAAGAGCGCAGAAAAAGGCAGTAGATCTTTTCTAAAAAATTCCTCAAAGTATCTCTGAGAGCAATTTTTGTCGTATTATGCATGGAAGGAGGTATGAATTGCATTGGCTGTCTACTTGTTAAAACACCTCAAATTCACAAGGTTTGAACGGTGGAAAATTGAAAAAAAAGTAATGTATACTGCTATACAACCTCTGACAATAAAGTTCGGTGAATGAAGTCAGAACGGCCGAGCTGGCAACACTGGCGAAACAAAACGCTTTACATACGTAGAGGCAGGTGTGGACCATCTGCCCCCATCTTTGTTCAGTTGAGCCTCTTTTGTGTTCCGTGTTAGACTTGTTTTATCAAGTGTTTGTTTAGTGCGTTGGTTCTTAACTGAGAACAGGAAAATGAACGAACAAAAGATCAATTTAAAGATTTGTTTTAAGCTTGGCAAAACACCGACAAAAACTTATTCGATGCTGGTACATGTTTGTGAAGGTCAAGCACTGTCCATGAAGTGTGTGTACGAGAGGTTCACCCATTTTCGAGAGGGCCGGGAAGTGTTTCTGACAACCCCCATAGCGAAAGACTGGTGACCTCCGTCAGTGACGAAACATTGAGAGAGTGAGTAAATTAATCACAAAAGATCGTCGATTAACTTAGCGCATGATAGCTGGACGATGAATGCTGCAAAGTACATTGAAATGTTGACCCGTTTCATGAAACGTCTACGCAGGGGTACGACCCCAGTTCGCCCAAAGAGGTTCATGATTATTTTTTTTGTTTTGTTTTGTTCACGACAATGCTCGCCCTCACACAGCCAATATCGTCAAACAGTTCTTGGCAAAGAAAGAGGATGATGCAAATTGAACATCCACCATTATCGCCTGATCTCTCTATCCTCCAGACTTCCTTCCTATTCCCACGACTCAAACTCGCTTTGAAAGGAAACAGAATTGACGATATTCCTGACATCCAACGAAACGTGACGAGGCTTTTGAACTCCATCCCCAAAAAAGACTTCTTGCAAAGTTTCCAGGACATGTATAGCAGATCTCAGTGATGCATAGTTATGGGAGACTATTTCGAAGGACAGTAAGGTAACTTTCGTTAATATTTCATCTGCGTTAATGTTACAAGACTATTTACCGAACTTTATTGCCAGAGGTTGTAAGTTACATCATCCAGATAGTGGAAGGTTTGGCAGAAAACGCACAAAAGCATATCCTCTTAAGGTATTGATATAGCACTTAAGTCTGTGGAAATGATTTGATAATTTGTGGAATGTTCTTCTGACATACTTTGACCCTTTATTTCATGTACATGGATGTCTGAACAAAGACATAATGCCTAAATAACATTTCTGCCGTAGTACATCCTGTACTAGAGTTGGCCCCCACAATCCCAGGATATTAATTTTATAGAAAATTTGTTGGACAAAACTGAAAAAGCCCCATCCGATATCTAGATCCATAACCATCTAATATCCTACTACTATAAAATGTAATCTTCAAGTTTGTACTTAATTTTCCCAACCACGTTCTCGTCAAGTCCGTGCCAAGAAAATTCAAGGTTGTATTAAAGGCAATATGCGGTCCAACAAGATATTGACGGGATATTCATAACATAATAACTACTCGGTGCATGTTATAGCAACAGAAATAAATTTTTCTAAAATTTAACAATTCAATATTTATTGTATATAATTCAATTTAAAAAAGGATATGTGTGTAATGTTCACGGATATTATGTTTCTAATATATGATCAAGATCTTCTGGCCCATTCCCAAGTTCTTTTGTTCTGAAGTCTTAAAAAAAACTGCTGCTACTTTCGCTATAGTTATACTTCATTGCCTGAGAAGTAATTTTAGGTTTCAAAATGAAACACAGAATCTCCCATTAACAAGTATATCTCTAAACAGTAAAAAAAGGGCTATAAATTTTAAACCGTCGTCATGTTTTTTTTTTTTGTTGTTGTAATTAGTTCCTCTTTTATTTAAGCATGTTCAAAATAAGGCAAATTATTTTTTATGTTATTTAATATGTTTATTTTATGTTAATTATATATATTTAAGTTTTATATGTACATATATTTATATTTTTTTAAATAATTTGAACTTTAATTAAAGTTTTTATTGGAAGAGTTTTGAAAATTTATTAAAGTTTGAAAAATATTGATTCCATTAAAATTTAATATTCTTACAAATTTTAAATTAATTTTTTTTTAATTTAAATCAGATGTTTTGTATATATTTGTTATATAAATCAAAGAAAAATGTGAAATTCGTTATAAACTACAGTATTTTTACTGTATAACTGATGTTTATATTTTCTTAATATATTCATTTCTATATAGTGTAAGTATAACTTGTTGATCATGGAACAGGTATGCGATTTTTTAAAGTAGAAGGGAAAAGGAATTAAATTTCAGGAATTTTATTCTTTTTTAATATTTATACCGTTGTAAATGCAAATACAAATAAATAAATAAATAACGATATTTAGAAATAACTGGGATTTTTTTTTTCTCGACGTAGGTAATTTAATATTTTATTTGGAATTTTATCTTTTTTCCATTGTAAATTTAATGATAAGTTTCTTAAAGATTGGTCTCATATAAAGAGGCTACATACCCATGTTATTTTATTTGAGTTGCAAAATAAAAATTCAAAACTTTTAATACTTTTTTAATATTATAAAGCTTGATAAGACAACGTATTTTGGAAATGTATAAATATGCTATTTTATCTTTTAAATAATTGTGTATTTTATATATATATATATTCTACTTTATCCTGTATTATTATTATTTTTTTTTTTTTTTTGCCTATTGAGTACTATTAAGTTAGATTACAGTAATGTTTAGTATATTATTAATTATATGTGTTATAATACAATACAAAGTTTTTCTATTACAAACCTTTAAGTCAATTATGTATATTTATAATTTTACAACAAAAATAAATTGCTTATTTCACCATGATTTAAATTTTTTTTAAACTTGATAAATTAAATTCTAATTATTTTTTAACCTGTAGGAATAAACATTAGTTTAACTTTATTTTAAAACATGAACTTCAATCAAAGGAGTATAACGATACAAGCCTTTTTCTAACTTTAGAAAAGCCTTTGTAGTCTTGCAGTCACCAAGACCTTCAAACACTAAAGTGTGATATGCCCCGAGATAAAAAACAAAACATAAAAAAAGAGAAGAAAAACAAAAACAACTAATTACCATTGGGATGCTTCTCGAAGTATGACGTCCGCTTGTCCACTACCGGTGGCAAACCACTAGCTTTAAATAGAAATAAAAATATCACAAATTAAATTTTGATCCTGTACACCTAAACGGTACAAGTCTATGAAGCCTTTTTTTAACGTGTCAGTTGACTTCGCTTATTCTCTTTACAGCATTAACTTTTTACCGCTCAAAATAGAAAGGCCACCTAGCGGAAGAAAAGCGAAACGTCAAGAACTCATTGCCAATAAAGCTAAACGTTTTGTTGTTTTAATTGTTTCCGACTTTCCTTTTTTTCGAACTTCCAAAACCCTCTTCTGTTGTCGCCACATTCTCCGATCTTTTCCTACTACTCGAGCAACACGAGTTTAGGTTCACTTGGAGATGCTATGCGAAGCCATTTTTTGCCACCTTGTTGTGATAACCTTGTGAACGTGACACACTTTTGCATTTTTTTTCATTCGATTATTTGTGTTTTCTTTCACTTTTCCGGTGGTAATTGTACATTTCGTGACAATAATCATAATTCTATCTACTCCTCGAGCTTTAAAAAGAACTCCTTCTTCCCTCCCTTTTGATGTTAGTGTTGTTTTTTTTGAGACTTGTGCGAGTACAAAAAGTCGAAACAAGTGTTCTGTTGAGTCAGCGAATTCAGTGGCAGATCACACAGTCCTCAATTCTAAAGGGTATTTATTTTAACATTTTCAAGAGCTGATTCGCTTTTCAGCTCTTCAGAAAACGTTAGTTTTTAAAGCAATACTCAAAGAAAATGGAACATATTTACCACATATGAGCCTTATGTACACTTACAATCTCTTTCATGTATATGGCAAAAAACATTATTTTGAACCAACATTAATTTATTTCGTGAGAAAATAGCACCCTTAATTATATTCATTAGGTTAGTATTATTTTTTTGTTTTATAGAACTTTTTTCTAATTAGAAAAAGAAGAGATGGATCCATTTCCATATGATATATTTTTTCCACAAATGTTTTTCTTTAAGCTTATATACAATGTACTGCAGAGTTTCTCAAACTGTGGAGCGCACTCCCCTAAGAGGCGTGATAATCCTACTAGAGGGGCGCGAGCATATTGAAAAAAAAGTCAAAAGTAAAAGATCTTAAAAGGTTTTTAATTTACTGAAAGCAAACGAAATACATTCTGAGATAATTAAAACAGCACATTTACAATGAAGTAATAGAATTATAAATGTATCAGTATGCACAATGTATTTGATCATTAATTCATCTCAATACTAAGTTAAGAACAAGTTTAATAATTACTAGTGACTCCATGGGATTGTGTGTGTGCCATATTCAAAATTATATGCAAAATTTAATACTTATCTTTATAATTTGTACAGTTTATTATGTTATTGTTGTTGCTACAGATGATCGCGCGCGCGCGTGGCAAATTCATCATGGTAAAGGGCTAAGTGACGCCTGTCGTTAGTCGTAGTTTTGAGCACCATACAGGTGAGAGGACGATTTGGCTCGTTTCTACCCCAATTTTGAGGGAGGACACCTGGGGGTGGTCAGGGGCCTCCCACCACTCTACCCCTTCCACCAACAACACGACAGGACTTGCGGCTCGACGGTATTTAGAGTACCCGCCGCCTGCCGCAAAGGCACTATACATTTACAAACATCCATGTGTTCTCCGGGATTCGAACCCAGTCCCTACGGCACCGTAGTCAGCGTCGCTAACCACCATATCGGATGGGCGACACGGTTTATTATTAAAGTCGTATTGTAGCTTTAATGCCAAAGTATATTATCATAGAATTCCGTACATTATTTTTGTATAGAGAGGAGAAAGGGGGTATGAAAATTGGGTTGAAAACACTAAAAGTTTCAGAAGCACTGATGTACTGAATACTTCGGAGTACTAAGCGCACTTTTAACAAAAGAAACATAATCGAAATTTACGTGTGCGCGTTATTCGCCAGAAGCAAAAATGATTGCTTTAAAATAAAGAAAGGGTGTATATAAGAAAAAAATAGATTTACACTTATGTCTAAATACTGTTTATTTAAAAAAAAATTACATATTTCCTTAACTTTCGTTATAAGATAACATGAAAAGTTTGTCCTATTCGTCTTCCATTGTGTCTTTAGGCACATCATCGAATTCTATTCCATCTTCATCCCACCATTTTTACTATGATCTATAGATAATCATTTTCTGTTCCATCCAGATTGTTAAATATACAGCAATACCCCGAACTTACGAGATAGTTGGGACTGAGTGAGAGAACCGTGTAAGTAGAATTCACGTCAGTCGGGGTATAATTTAGCATATAAATACACGTAAATTATTTTTATTTAGAATTGGACGAAAGAAAATAGTAATTTTGAAAAAAAAAATATTTCTAATAAAATCTTATATAACACACATACAAAACCGCAAACCGAAGTTATTTTGATGTAGAAAGTTTCATGAAATCGAACGAAGTAGTCTGCCGGCTCAAAGATTTTTTTTTCTGCCTCAAAATTTCCTCGCAGCATGCTAATATTTTTCTAATTCCTTGTTTTGTTGAAAACATATACTCATTGATGGATTCTATGTGTTTTCTGAAATTTGACTCCTTTTTTCAATCAACTGAGACCTTCTGTCAGATTTCCAACCGTCATTCGATCTTCTGATTGAATTGGGTCTTAAGACTCAGACTTCAATGCCTTGCTTTTGCTCTTGCATTTCTATGAGCTGATCAATTGTAAGCTCCTGATGGTCTAAAAATCCAGCATTTCTTGAACGTCATCACTATCCTAAATATATTTCCCTCGCAAGATGTGCAAATTCTTCAATCTCATTACTAATTTCACCAATTTTACCAAATTTTTTTCCTCAAACCAAAGGAGAATAAATGAGATTAGAAAATCACGTATATAACTCTGAATTTGCTTAAGTCGAGGTATTACTGTACTACATTTTTAGATGACTTTTTAATAACGTCAGGTTTAATTTCAGTCTATGTTTTTATTATTCACTCACACATGCTATATCAAGATTTCAGAAGATAGAGTATTGCGCATAACTTTTCAAGTTTATTCGTAAAAAGAGGGGAGGGCGTTTTATACTCCGAATATGCCTATAATTTTAAAAAAATGCAGTTTGAAAGTATAGGTGCGCATTATACGCCAGAATATAAGGTGCGTATAATAATGAAATATTAGGAAATCAATTATAGATTTATAGAATAAAAATTAATATACTTTAATATATAAAATATATGAATTGAGGATACTATCCATCTAAAATTAACTGCCACTTTAGTAACAAATAACAACTGTATTTACATTTACTAACTGCTTGCACCTTATACATCACTCTAAGCTACTTCACACACACACATACTCTACTCTCACACTCCTCTCTCTCTTACCTGTCATACACATAACTCCCCCACACTATCCGGAATACAATTGCACAACCAGGGACGTCTTGAAAAATGAGATAACTGGGCTCGGGCCCAAGGCCTCAACCACAATGGGGCCCTCGTCTCGTTCTCGACTCAGCCTTAATAAGATCGTGATTCGAATAATTTCAACAATCAAATGTTATTCACGGTTGTATTATCCGTAAAACTAGGAATTTCGAATGATGTGTCAACTAGCTACATATGAGGATCGCTAACGTAGAGAGTCCCGAGTGGCCCCGTGTCAAAATTCCTTAAGGGAATTTCTAACTTCTACTTTTTGAAAAAAATATAATCATATTAATAAAATGTATCTGAAAGTGTCAAAATATTACACAATAAGGGATATCATTGATACGGCGGCAACTAGGCCCCTGGTGATGACCGTCGTAGGTCAGGCCTACCACCAGGGTCGTCTTAAGTCATGGGCCAACTGGCCTCGGGGCCTCGGCCACAATGAATGCCTTGTTTTGCTCTCAACTCAGTCTTATTAAGATCATTAATCGAATAATTTCAAAGGTGAAATGTTATTTCCGGTTGTATTCTCCAAAAAAAAGGGAATTTCGGACGATATGTCAACTGGGTACATGTAATGACGGTTGACCATATATAGGCCTAGGCCTATCACCAAACACCATCATTACTCATATAGTCAAAAGGTGGCAATGGGTCGAGCTTGTTTGTACGATTCTAAGTCGTGCACAATTATTTGTTTCGGGTTATTGTTATTACGAGTATTTGACAACGTATGTAGCCTATTCCTTTTTTGGGTCATAGGGGAGCCTACATTTCTCTAGGGGCCCAGGGTCTACTTTAGCCTTGAGGGCCTACTTTTGCGTAGAGGCCTAGTGCCTCAAGAAGTCTTAAGACGTCCCTGTGCACAACACCGCTGTTAAAACAGCACCATCTATTACCTTAACAGTATAGAATATATATGAGCTCTTAAAGCATGATATAAAAGTTAACGTACTATACAAAACGTATAAATATTTGTGATGCGGAGGCAAATGTATGCACATATTATTTATCGATAAATTTGATTTTAAATATATTATTATTGATTATTACGTAGAATAATTGTTGAATATCTATTGTTTTCAGTTTTAAATAAGATAATTTTGTTATGGACAATATTTTTTTATGAGCAGAACGTATTCTAACATACGTAAGAAATGAATAACATATAGCTTTTATACATGCATAGTTTATTATTTTCTTTATATAGAGACAGCGGGAATAAATAGAGAACTGACTATATAATTAGAACGTGTTCCAATTATACAAATAAATCAAAAGTATACTATTACTCAAAGGAGGATTTTATATATATAAATGCTTTATTTGCAACAATTATCATAATTATTTAAATTTCAAATATAGATATTATTTGTATCATATTTCAGAAAATTTTATATTGTTGCTTTTTGTTTTTGCTTACCTATTTTTGTATAAGGAAAAAAAAGATTTTTAACATACTGCTTGTGTTTTGTGCAAGTTTTGATGAAGTTTTATAATGCTACACAAATTATAGTATTAATACAAAATCGCTTTGTTTAAAGTAGTAGTAGTAAAACAATCAGTAGAATAATAATTTTTTCATAAAACAGTTTTCAAATTTCTCAGTACCTGATTGTTTTTTCGAATACATCAACAGTTCACAAAACACTTCAAAATAAAACTATTCCATAATATCTCAGTGATCATTAATACATAGTTAGGCTTTAATTTTCTTTTAATTGGAAAATGTATTTATATCATTGTAAAAAAAGGGAGAATATTTAAGAAGAGTACCATGGGCCTCTTTAAATCTCACCTCCGTATAATTGCTGTTAAATTAGATTAATTTAATTACCATTAGTGTTTTAAGTGAAATAATTAAGTTAATCTAATAATACAGTATATAAGAAAAGTTAAAATCAGAGCAAAGAAAATTGCTTGTTAAATATAGGGTTTAACCTTCTATTACGACGGAGATAGTTCGCGGTTGCCAGTTTCTAAGTGGTCCCAGATAATGGGTCCGAGAAATTGGGATTAATCCAAGAAACTTTTACTCTCGTTCTGTGTCAAAGCAAAAAATTTGGTAAATTTTAAGATACCCTGATGTTTATGAACCAAAAACTTA
>BMAV01004443.1:133622-153770 GCA_019973955.1 Trichonephila inaurata madagascariensis | reverse complement strand
ATGTATATAAAATTTTGTAGAAATGTTTTTCACATTCTGTTCTTCAATGCCTGAACTAGTATTTTTGAAATTTAATATCTAGAATTGGGTTTATTCATATCTTAATTCATCAGAATAGAGAAATTTTAACAATAACAAAAAAAACACTGACTATTATTTCAGTTGATAGTAGATCTTTAAATAATGTGAATTTTTCAAAAGTCCTAGTTCAGGCTTTGTAGAGAAGCCTTACCTATGCGTAGGCAAAATATTATTATTAAGGAAGTCGGGACAGAACTATTCGCGTACCTCCCTCTAACCCTCTTGGGAAATCTTTGGGCTATCAATTTGTGTTGTTCACAACCAACCCTTTGGAAGAAGAAATCGTGAAATGTAAATTAAGTTTACTACATATAGTCGAAACTTTCTAACTAAAAGAGAGTAGGAGTGGATGTAAATCAGAAACCAGGTGAGATTGTAATTGACATGTATCATTATTGAATTATTGTGAATAAATACTTATTAGGAGAAAGATTTAAAGTGACAATTGATGTATGAGATTAAACTAATATTAGATTAAATCGGTCATGATATTTAGTGTCACTTAGATTAGAATACATGTATAAAATTGTTTTAAGGACATTATGACAAAAAAAATTATTTAAATACAATATTTTGGCAAAAAATTAACTTAGAATAACCTTTTTTTCCAAATGTTCTCCTTTTGTAAAAAATGCTTCTATTGTATTAATATTTTGCCTGTATATAGCTCAGACCTCTGTACAGAGGCTCAACTATGATTTTTGAAAAATTCACATTATTGTCAGAGTTACAACACTTTGAAATAGTTATCAGCGTATTTTCTTAAAATTTCTCCCCTCTGTTTTCGTAAAACATAGATAAACCGACTTTATAATTCTAAGTATATTATACGTAAAATTTAATTAAATATTTGTTATTAATGATTAATTTTATTAATTAATGCTAATTATTTATTCAATGATTAATTTTTTACTGTATTTTGTTCCTGAAAATTGACAAAATCAAAAATAGCATGATACGAGAACGGTGAACTTTCAACCTCGGGCGCGCCGCCGGGGGGAGGGGCGGGGGCGGTATTGGAGTATCATTATGCAAATACTTTATAACTTTTTTTTTTTATTTTCAAATGCAGAAATAATGTACTTTCACATCCAAGAAAAATATCTTTTTTTCTATATTCTGTCCTATTACAAATAGTCATGCTCTAGATCTTCTGATCCCTGTCCAATCTACTCTTTCAAACAAATGCAAGCCCCAAAAATCGATGCAGACATCCAACATTCCTTGTGAGTGTGTGAACACACATTCTACATTCAAAACTATCTGGGGATTTCTTGATGCATAGCAACCGACTGATTCGAATGTATTTTTCGAAATACGCTATTTCCATTCTTCATTTTCTGAACCGCCGCGCAGGCTTTTGTTCCAGATCCAAACGGCATGAATACTGATACAGAACTGAAAGGGAAATGCAGAAGAGAAGTAGGTTCTATTGGTTCAACCATTTGCTTGCAGATTAATTGTTACTCTTAAATTAGCCCTCCAAGCACATTGTGTAACACAAGAGTAATGAATTTGGGCCTGCAATTGCCTGCCTTTGCCAGGATCAATACCGAATAGCTTTCTTTGCTGACGGGATTATTAGAGTCTTCATGATTTCCCGCCAAAAAGGTTTCGTTGAACGGGATTCAAAATAGAGATTTAGGAGAATTCCCAAAACAGTTATCGTTATAATAAAATAGAAGCCGTGGTGGTGAAATATTATTTGGATATATTCCAGTAGCAGACACAGATTTTTGTTTTATTTATTTTATTTTATTTTCTATTTCCTTTTAACGCCATCGGAAGTTAAACTTGGCGAGAATTTCTCAATGCCAAGACGCATTCCATAGGGCTGAGTACTAATTTATAGCTTTTCTCTAAAACAGAATGCATTGAAAAATATTCGAGAAATATGTGGACATTTATAAGTATATTTTATTGAATTTGCATAATTAGGGTGAAAATTTCATTATTCTTATTTTTTCGTTATTAAACTTTCCAACATTAGCAAAAATGTCACTAATAGGAATTTTTTACACTGTTCAAATTTTTATTTTAATTTTATTTTTTTTACATTGTATAAATTTTTATTATTTTTTTTTCTACAATATTTATTTTTATTTACAAATTTAAATTATTTGAATCTATCTGCATTCAGCTATTCTAGTATTGGATTCTTAATTTCAAAAGACAATGTAGCTTTTAAAATGCCAAAAAGGAAAAGAATTCGTATCACCTAAAGTATCGATTCTTAATCTTTCAATCACTGCGGGCTCCCCATTTTGTACCAGCCTGATATCGCGAGCCCCCAAGGTTATGAGCACCCCTCCCTGAATTAATATTCTTGATCGAAATATGTGCTCTAATAGAGTATTTTCTAGTGGTAATAATGATCTCTCTCTCTCTCTCTCTCACACACACACACATTCACTCACTCTCTCTCTCTCACACACACACACTCACTCTCTCTCTCTCTCTCTCTCTCTAGTCTAGGATGAGACACATTTTTGAATTTTTCTACGATGCCATTCAGAGTTCGTAAAAGAAGGAAATTTTAACATTAAGGTATCCGACTACGCATTCGGAACCATGATTTTAAAAAAGTGCATAAATGTATAATTTTCATGATATTTAGTGTGAAGTTATTTATTTAAGTTAATTATTATTAGTTATTTGTTTTAAGGACATTATGACAAAAAATGATTTAAATACAATATTTTGGCAAAAAATTAACTTAGAATAACCTTTTTTCCAAATGTTCTCCTTTTGTACAAAATGCTTCTATTGTATTAATATTTTGCCTGTATATAGCTCAGACCTCTATACAGAGGCTCAACTAGGATTTTTGAAAAATTCAGATTATTTTCAGAGTTACAACCATTTGAAATAATTATCGGCGTATTTTCTTCAAATTTCTCCCTTCTGTTTTCGTAAAACATGGATAAACCGACTTCCGAGTTATGCATTTCAAAAACTCTAGTTGAGCCTCTGTAGAGAGGTCTGAGCAGAGAATACAGACAAAATATTAATACAATAGAAGTATTTTTTACAAAAGGAGAATATTTGGGGTAAAAATGTTATTCAAGTTAATTTTTTGCCAAAATATTGTATTTAAATAATTTTTTTTGTCATAATGTCCTAAAAACAATTGTATACATGTATTCTAATCTAAGTGACACTAAATATCATAAATATTATCCATTTACGCGCTTTTGCAAAATCACGGTTCCGAACTTAGTCGGATACCTTAAACGAGAGACCTTCGCGGACATCGTAGAAAGAAGCTGGAGATCCCCGGAGGTCCACGAACCCCAGTTTAAGAACGCTGACCTAAAGAATAACCTATTCCATCTCCAACCATCAACTACTACATCACTATTTTACTTCAAATGGGCTATTATGTCTACCGGATGATAAACCACTCAAGTTCGGATAGCTAGGAAGACATGAACTAATGAAGCACTATCGAAACATGTACCTTCAGCATCCTGATATAATGATCTTGGTACTTTTCTATCACCTGTCCAGTACCTTTGGGCTACTAATCTGGGATTAATGCTGCGCATAGTGAAAATATACCTGGAAAACTATAGTACAATCAAGCTTAAGATGAGGAAATAGTTCCTGAAACGTTAATCCTTATATTTCTTTTTCCTCAAGGCTGTTCCATGAGTTTGATCTGACTCATTAATACTCCATTAAAAGGGAATGCCATTCCATTGCAAAAAAAAATAATAATAATAATTCAGATATCTTTAAATTTATAAAATTAGATATCCATGTGAAGAAAAAAAGCTCCAAAAGATATTATATTTCAGTTATTCTGTACTGCGATTGGTTTTTAAATATTTCTTAAGCACACACATTGCTTATTTGAAGTAAGAATAATGTTGTGACTTGAAGCTGAGATATATAAATATTTTTTAATATATTTTTATGTATAGAAAATATTTTTTTAATGTATAGAAAATATTTTTTTTTATATCTGGCCTTTATTTTTATAAAAAATAGCCATTACACACCCGCTTCGTTGGATATTTCATGATATTATATGACTCTACATACAGTTTTTATTTAAGTTATTGAACCATAGTCAAGAGACACAAGGTGAGCTGGCATTCCCTCTCCAAACTTCCACACCATGCTAACGGGAGGACTTAACGCCTGGACAGATTTAACGGTCATCAGTCCATTTACAAGGCGGATCTTCACTTAGCACATGGGGTCTTCTCTTTAACGAGAGTAATGGCTGTGAACCCCGAGTCAACGGCCGTGGTCAAGATAACGGACTAGTGGCTGGCGTGTCATGAGTTCGAGCCTTGTATCATTGAATAACCACAGTGTAGGGGGGGGGGTGATGCACGTTAAATCTGTCAATGCCCAAAAGTCCTCCGGTGGGTGTGGTGTGGAAGTTAGGAGAGGGAGGTACCAGCTCAGGTGTCGTCCTCTTCACTTGACCATGGTTCAAAATTACGAGGTCCATCGCCAAAAGCCATCGAGTAGCTATAAATAGTGTGGCGTTAATATTCACTCACTCATTCACCTCACGGTCATGAACTCTTAACCGGCATTGATTCCTTTGAGTCGCGGGCTCATGTCTTGATACCACTGGAAACTCGTCATATAAAGGTGCTAATGTACTGTCAAGTTCCAAGTCCTTATGTTGGCGAGGCTTAGAAGTTAGGAGAGTGGGTGTGTTCTGTTGCCCACACCCTTTGTAATGCTTCGAATTGAGACATTAATAAACAAGCAATCAAAATAAACTATGATATCCCGATCTAATAATTTTACGATGCCTGCATATTTCACTGTTAAATTTTTTTAATAAAATTGATAACTCTTTTCGTAAGTATATTCACTTATTTACAAGTTTAAAGTGTATAGATGTGTATAACCAGTTTCTTTCTCGTATTGTTAAGACATCTATTTTCACACAATATTACTTTAATTAAACATATTTTTTTAACTATTTTATGTATTGAAATAATATATAGTGATGTATCGCAAAAACTTATCTATAATAAAATCTAGCAAAAACTAACGTCCCCAAGATATTTTGAAGTGCTTGGGCATTTAAAATCATGAAGAAAGATTGCATCGTTCGCATATTCTTCTGCATTGTTGTTGACATAATGCAACTACCGTTATTGTGATTTTTACAGCTTATCTATACTTCATTTTAAGTTATGTCATTATGCAGTTTTAAGGGGAGTTGGAAACCTCTCTCTCTCTCTATATATATATATACTGACAATGTTAAATTGGCTGTTTTCGATGTACCATTTCTCAAAATCTGTTATATGTGCATGCTTGAAATTTTTCATACAATTAAAGTACACCTTTCTCATTATACTGAAATGAGCTTTTAGCAAATTTTGAATTTTTTAATAAGTTATGAAATATTTTATCAAACATTGCGAAATTTAACCCATTTTTCACATATAAAAATTTGTAAAAAATAAATTTTTAAGTTTTTTACGGAAAGCTCATTTTAGTATATATTAGCCATCATTATAAATGTATCATAAAAAATTTACTTACCTTGGAACAGTAGTTTCTCAGAAAAGATACATCGAACATCAAAATTTACATTTTGAGATAAATTGATTTTAATGTACACAGTGAGACTTCTCATCGGCTAGGAAATAAAAAAAAATAGAAGGCTCAATTTACAATAAAAGATACATGTTTTAGTTTATATCAGACGTTCAACTTTTAAGCAAAAACGAAGTACTTTATTTACATTTTTCGCCATTCAAATGGGCGTTTCAACTATTATTTAAAAATATATTTTAAGGGCTTCTAATTACCCTAGAGGTTAAAGTAAGGTATTTTTAGAAAGGTTAAAATCTATAGAATGCGCAAATGTAAAAATCTCAAATTGTCAAAAAAATATGTGATTTTAACATTCCAACACCCCGTGCTTGAGAGTAAGATTTTACAAAAACTTATTTTTCGTACCAATCTATTTATAAAAAAACAGCGACTCACTCACTCATCATGATATATCTCCGGAACTATTAGACTTACAGACTTGAAATTTGGTAGGCATGTTCCTTTCATAGTGGACAAATTCGATAAAAACGAATTTTGCGAAAATCGACCCCCAATGGGCATTATAGATAAATAAATTCCTATTTTTGAAATATTAGATGTACAGACTTGAAAATGAGTAGTCTCGCTCCTGTCGTAGAGTACAGATCCATTACAAAAGATTTGCGAAAATTGTCCCTCAAGGGGCGTTGCGAAGGCTAAAGTGACGTTATAGATAAATATATTCCCATTTTTGAACTATTAGACCAACATATTTGAAATTTAGTTGGAATGTTCCTTTCATGGAGTTTTTACAAAAATCGACTCCTATAATGACGTTTTGATAAAAAAAAAACTTGATTGTTTGAACTTTAATCTTCACCTCCACAATATCGACATGAGCTGGAAGGGAAGGAAATATTCTCCAGCATCCTGCTCCCGTGGTTTCTACTGCGACCGCCCACAAGACATTCGGACCCACTGATTTACGACACGGAGGGTATTTGGTGGCATCGAGCATCGAGCCTAGGCCCTCCTGTCTGGAGTCCGATGTCCTAACCGCTAGACTACCCAAGGCCCTACCTTCTTAGATGGGGAAACTAAGTGAAGGCTACTGGTGACGGACTTGGTTATTTTTTAAAGTTGGTCAAGTGACGAACACGACACCTAAGCCGACACTCTATTCTCATAGCTTCCACACCACGCAACGTGAGAACTTTGAACCACGACAGATTTAATGTGCATGTCGGGTCTTCAGTGACATCAGGACTTAAAAACGCAGTGACCATGACCTCTAGGCTGCAAAGGCCACTTAAATTACCTTTCCTCATTCTGGAGGTATAAAATATACATAATAAAACCAATAAAATATAAAAAGGTGAATAATATAATAATATTATGAATAGATATGAAACATGAGAAAACTTATTAACATAACTAAGCCTAGACATTGTATTCGTTAAATATAGCTAAAGATCAATAATATAGAAGAAGATTAATTCTACAGATTTCTATAGCACAATACATAAGTTCCTTTTTATAATGTACCATAATGAATCTGTCAACGATTAAATTACTCTTCCTGCTTGAAGGAAGTGAATTCTCATCGAGGTAACCGTCTCTCGCGAAGGAACACGGGGCCACACCCTTTAACTTCACACGCTTTAATAAATTAGGAATTAGAAGGCGTGAAAGAGAGTATTTAGCACTCGGTTTTAGAGCTCCATAAATCAGGCTTAATTATTAGAGATAAGAAACTCGGCCTGTTTCGCTAATTAAGTGGTTATAAACATGTCGAAGGGTGGAAATCGATAGAAAATGTTCGAATCCTTATTTGCCTAGATTTTGTTTAGACTGACATACGTTTTATTATAAATATAAGATATTGAGTGCGAGTTATACTAACGTCACACTATAAAGCAACACGAGGGCGACGGAACTCGCAATTTTGAGCCTCGGTCTAGTGGCCAGGATGACACCTGAGCCGGCACCAAATCTCCAAACTACCACACCATGCCAAGGCAGGGACTTTGAGCTAAACAGATGTAACGCGGAGCAACCCCCTCTACATACCGGGTCTTCAGTGTAGCAGTAAGTGAATATTAACGTCGCACTGTTCAGTTACACGAGGGTGTTTGGCAACGTACCTCGTAATTTTGAACCATGATCAAGTAACGAGAGTAATACTTGAGCTGGCAATCCCCTCTCCAAACTACCACACCACACCAACGGGAGGATGTTTAAGCTCTCTACAGATTTAATGTGCATCGCTCCCTTACACGGCGGGTCTTCAGCGGCTCTAGGCTCGAACTCATGACATGCCTGCCATGAGTCCGTTACCTTGGCCACACGGCTACCGCGGCCACTCTTCAGTGTGGCACTTAGACTCGAAACCACGGTACTCCGGGCACGAGTTCGTGACCGTAACCACTACGCTACCGCGGCTACAAATTGAAAGTTAAATGTGGAGTCAGTGAATATTAACATCGCACTATATATTCAGCTGCTCGAGGGCTATTGGTGAAGGACCTCGTAATTTTGAACCATGGTCAAGTGACGAAGACGACACCTGAGTTGGCAACCCTTCTCCTAACTTCCATACCAAACTAACGAGAGCACGTTTGAGTCTCAACATATTGAGAACGCGCATCGGCCTCCTCCGCACGGCGCATCTTCAATAGTACTAGGTTCGAACTCATGGCACACTTGTTACGAGTCCGTCACCTTGACCCACTAGGCTACCACAGCCACTTAGAGGAACAAAGTTGAGAAAATGATTTTATATTTTTTATATTGTAGCATTATATGATATTTTTGTGTAAGTCTCAACTAATTTGCTTCGCGTAAAATATAAGAAAAAAATAGCCTTTATCTAAACGACCCTGATCGAATTATCTCGAGAGGGTACCATTTAGCCTGTTTAGTGAGCTCGAATTAACTCGAGGGCACAACGAAAGGGGGGAGGGGTAAAAAGTTTTCAGATCTCTATAATATTGCCATCTTGAATGTTTATGTAATGAAACTTACTTTCAATTATTACGTTACTTGTTCGAAATAGTTTTAAAAAATTTTTAATGCTGTGTTCAAGGTGTCTTTTTCTTTTTTTCAACCTTCGTGAAGGTCGCATCTCATCATTATCATTCATTCGTCCGAGAGGAGGAGGGCATAAAGCAGAGGAGAGTCCCTACAGAAAAAGAAAGAACATTTTTCATTTCAGTGACGGGTACAAAAGCAAAATACCGCAACCAACATAGCAATGATGAAGCATTTGCTGACACTGCATCAGTTCATTAGCTTAGTATCAAACTAATTAAAAAATTCCATTTAAAAATAAAATGCCACGTTTGTTCATCAGTCGCCTTGGCTGCAATCCAGATGATGTTAGAATGAAAGTCAAATTTGCTCAATCAAAAGTGATCAATCCATAACAATAAAAGTAGAAAGATCTTTGATCGCAACAATAACAGAAAAAACAATGGGGAAGAAAAAAAATTTTTTTTTGAAGTCAATTTCTACTTAGGTCAACAAAGTAAAATTTTATTTTAGTTACTTTTTATTAAAAAATTACAATTAATAGAAATACGTATATACATATGACAGAATCACATTATTAAGTGGTGAAATAGAAATCGAT
This sequence comes from Trichonephila inaurata madagascariensis, assembly GCA_019973955.1. Classification (NCBI taxonomy): domain Eukaryota; kingdom Metazoa; phylum Arthropoda; class Arachnida; order Araneae; family Nephilidae; genus Trichonephila; species Trichonephila inaurata. The sequence continues at coordinate 144,541 of BMAV01004443.1, read as the reverse complement.
TTTCATTTCTATATATGGTGTTAGAGTATTTTTTGTTACTGTTTATTCATTCATAAATCACATTCTCAGAAATTAAGCCATCCCAGGTAGGATTCGAACCCACGACCTTTGGATTGGAAATCCAACGCGCTATCCATTGCGCTACAAGAACACAAGGACTGATTTTCCTTTTTATATAGAGTGTTGGACTATTATTTTTCTTTGTTACTATTTATTCATTAATTAAATTGAATTAATGAATTAATGTTTGAAAAAAACTGTATTAAAATCAAGTGTCATCCACTACAAGTTTATAAAAATGCATTTGAATTTGAGTGGATGAATAGAAAGTATTTTTTTAACGATTGAAAATTTGAACAAAGATATACTATAAATAAATGTATATAGGGAAAGTTTGAATTATAATAGTAGGAGTTGGGGGGGAGAGGGGAAGCATATTTAATTTTTTTATATATAAATCCGTTTTTGATTAATTTATATTATTATTTTTTAAAAATATATGTTGTTACAATTAATTTTTAAACTATAAAAATAAAAATTACACATTCCCAACTTAACCATTATATTCGTATTGAATTAATTGTAACCAGTCATATAAATACTGCAAAAAGTGATAAGAGTAAATAACTATAAGGATGTAATACTTCAAGAAAATACTAAATACAGCTGCCGTAGTCGAGTGGTAATGGTCAGAAATAGATGATAACGGATTATATTGTTTCTGTCTAATCACGGTTTGGAATACCGATGTCATTTAAAACTCGTGATAGCGGTAGCATAGTGGGTCAAGGTATCGGATCGTGGCTGGCATGTCATGGATTCGAGCCCAGTATTACTAAAGACCCGCCGTGTAGGACAGCGATGCACGCTAAATCTGTCGAGAGCTGAAACGTCCTCCCGTTGGTGTGGTGTGGTAGTTAGGAGAAAGGATGCCAGCTCAGGTGTCGTCCACGTCACTTGACCATGGTTTAAAATTAAGTGGTCCGTTGCGAAAAGCCCTCGTGTAGCTGAACAGTGGGACTTTAATATTCACTCACTCACTCACGCCATTTAAAACTAGTGGCGTAAGGCTAACGCACAATAGATCTGTCCAGGCTCAGTCCTTTTGACATGGTGAAGAGCAGGGTAAGCAACCTATGGCACGCGTGCCACATGTGGCAAACGGAGCAATTCTCAGATTGATTGAATATTAACGTCGCACTGTTCAGCTACACAAGGGCTTTTGGCGACGGACCACGTAATTTTGAATCATGGTCAAGTGACGTGGACGACACCTGAGCTGACACCCCCCTCTCCTAACTACCACACCAACGGGAGGACATTTCAGCTCTCGACAGATTTAACGTGCATCGCTTCCCTACACGGCGGGTCTTTAGTGGTACTGGGCACGAACTCGTGACATGCCGGCCACAATCCGATACCTTGACCACTAGGCTACCGCGGTCACTATATGGTCTCAGATTGCATTGGTTCTGTCGAATCATGATGTGGCCGCTGCATACGAGGTGGCGCTTTGCTGACGTGCCAGCGAACGTGTTAGTCCTTTCCGTTGATTTGCCATGGCAGTTTGGACAGGGGATGCCAGCTCAGGTGTCGCCTCCTTCACCTGACTGTTGTCCAAAATTACGAAGTCAATCACCAATAGTCTTTGCATTGTTTTAAAGTGCGACGTGATATAACCCTCAATCATTTATTCAAATATATATGCCTTGTTAGGATTGAAATCCATACTGTTTATTTGGAAAATATATCGAAAATTCCCAAGTGTTATAGCTCGAATATCAACTTTTTTTTAAAGCAACATTTTTTTTGTTACATCTTGGGGGATGAGGGGGAAGAAAACTGATCGAGAGATTCCTGTCATCCATTCTTCTTAAACATTTTATTGCTTTTTATCGATTCAGATTAGGTATAATTTTTAGTCTTGTTGTTGTTACTAATGCCACCTGATCAGCAAAGGCCAGATCAAGACCCACGAAATTCATTATGGCAAAGGGCTAAGTGACGCCTGTCGTTATCCGTAGCTTTGAGCACCATACAGGTGACAGAATGATTTAGCTCGGTTTCACCACAATTTTGAGGCAGAACACACTGGGGGTGGTCAAGAGCCTCCCACCTCTCTTTCCCTTCCACTAACCTCATAACCTCAAGAGAGGACGCGCGGCTCGACGGCTATTTAAAGTACCCCTGTGCCACGAAGGCACTATACATTTACAAACATCCTTGTCTTCTCCGGGATTCGAACCCAGGCCCAACGGCACAGCAGGCAGTGTCGCTAACCACTATACCGGATGGGCGACATTTTTAGTCTTTGAAATGGTATTGAATCTTCATCCTCCATGACCCATATTTCTTTTGTGGTTGGTGGTCGCGGTAATCTCGTGGTCGGCGCGTCAAGAGTTCAAGCCTGAGTGCCACTGTATAGGGGCTGATGCCCTTTAAATCATTCGAAGCTCAAAGTCCTGCCATTAATCTGGTGTGGAAGTTTGGAGAGATGGTGCCAACTCAGGTGCCATCTTCGTCATTTGACCGAGGTTCAAATTTGCGAGGTCTATCACGAAAAGTCCTCGGGTTGTTTTATATAACACAATGTTAACATTCGCTCATTCTCTCTCCAATGAGGTGTACTGTTTTGGATAAATACGAATGAGGATGAAACTTGATATCCAGCAGTCATTTTCTATTTACGACCATCCTTTTTTATCAATTAATATTTATCTTTTTTCCTTTATTTAATTAGAACTCTATGGACTTGATTCATCTGACGTCATAATCACATAATGGTACGTTAAACAAATAGCCACGTGTTTCATTTGTTTGATTCGACTGATTTTGCGGCATTTTTGGATTTGTATCTACTATCATATGACAAAATGAAATCCTTTCTTTCCTTTAACTTAAAAAAAAAACAATACAATTTTTATTTTTATGCATTGATAGCTTTATAAATTTTTTTTTAAATTTCACATTAATATATCTTTATTTTTATTGCAAAATTACAATTTGTAAATTCTCGGAACACCTATCGTTAAATTATGTAGCTTGGCTATCGATTCCGGTTGCCAAAAAAATTGACATCGCAAAGGCACCTCCCTCCCACATCCCGTTCTACACTTAAACACTTAATTTTTAAGCATAAAGGATTTTGTTCAATTGAACGATCCATAATTTTTTTGAAACACAATGTAGATGACAAACTAACTACTAAACCTAAAAGTATACAAAAACACACGACACGAGGTCAAAGAACAGAAGTATAAACTAAACTTAAATCTAACTAACTAAACTAAAACTATGCATATTTTAATAACTATACGAAAAGCAAAAGACTAGACTGTTAAAGATATTTAGAGTACTAAGAAACTTTAAAGAATATAAAAATTGAATGTAAGCAAAATCGACGGTTAGCACACAACCATAAGTATAAAACGATTAGCTGTTATCGTTTACGTGATAATCCCCTGATGATCGTCAAACGATCGCAGCGCCCTCTGGAGATGAATCGATTCCATATCACCCAAATATTTCGTTTAACGCATCACAACTATATGTGATTCGAGTGCCTAAAAGATTAAAAATCTTACATTCACCTGCTCACTTAAGCCAAATCGGTTATTTATTTTTCGTGGATTCTGATTCGTCTGTTATCGCGTTAAAAGACGTATCAGATTCGTTGCAACTATTCTCTTTGTAACAGCCTCCTTCAATCTTCATTCTTTATGCATTCTTGGTATCTGACGTGGCAAACTTCCGAGAAGGTTTTGTTCCCAGCTACCTTTGCTCATACAGTAAAAATTTCAAGTATTGAATCATGTACAATCCAAGATCAGCTTCTTCGAGTACCAATCCAAAGCCAGAAGACAGCAGTGTTCCAGTTAAACTTTTAATGGAGTTTCTGAACAAAAAAGTAACAGTCGACACTAGTAAAGGCGAACTGTTCGAAGGCGTTTTGATTGGAGCCGAGGAAAATATGAGCCTGTCTTTGAATACTGTGAAAGCCACCTTTGCTAGTGGTCATACTGCCGATATGGAGAATGTGTACATCAAAGGCCATAAAGTGAGATTTGTCGCTTTGCCCGAAGAATCTAAAGAACATGTCAAAAATCTGCAGAGAGCTGTTATGAGTGCTAGAGGAGGAGGTAGAGGAGGTAGAGGTGGAAGAGGAGGCGGGAGAGGAGGAAGAGGTAGAGGAGGTTTCAGCAGGGGAGGCTATAGCAGAGGAGGATATTCTTCGAAAGGGAGCTCTTCCTACAAATCAAGTTCTTATTCTACCTTTAGATCAGGTCGTTAATTTTTTGTTTGTCTACATTAGAAATGTGTAAAATGACTCATTTTTGTTTATAATATTATGATCTGATGTATAATTATTTGTTGAGATTATCATGCATCTAGTGTGGTTTCTTGTAAAGATTTAAATCTGTTTGTGTTGCATATAAACTCAAAATAATAAATAAAAAATCTGATGTATGATTGTTAATTCTAATGTGCAGAAATTCGTGAGAATATCTCACTTCTTGAAAGAATATTTTTCTAAAAAAAAACAAATTGTATGAAATTTTTTAAGTTTTTAACAATCATACTTTAATAATTTGACCAGCTAATTTCGATTGCTTGATAAATTTCAAAATGAACGCGTGATCTTGTATCTACAGGATTTAAGAATTATCGGGGGTTTTTTTGTTCTGTAACAAACTTTAAATGTTTCATTTTCCTGCTTTCAGTTCATAACTTTAAAGGGAACTAGTAGAATTCGTAAAACTATTTTATAACGTCAAAAGTTAGCATAAAATTTTAGAGGGGGAATTTTTAATAAAAAAGAATAATTGCAAAAGTTGATTTAATCATTATCAGGAGAAAGTTCTTGTAACTATTATTTAACATTTTATTACAAAATATTTGTAATCTCAGAGCAAGAAAATTTAACTAAAAGTGTAAAAATTATAGGTACTAATTTGATACCGGTACTCTACCTGCTTAATTAGCCAATAACATCGTTATACTGTTACCTTGATTTTTATCATTTGCTTCTGTTTAATATAGTGTTTTCGTAGATAATCGTTATTTTTCATTGGTTTATTTTTACCGTTGATTTAAAGCAATTAATTCGAATTCTTTTTAAAAAATTTAACCAATTTCTGTTGTGAACGCTATTGCTGCAATATTCGTATTCTATTTTTGTGATTCCTTACCTGTTGATAATGGATATCTCGGAAATTATTGGAGAGGAATCAAGATCCCTTTTTAAGAGTACAGGGGATTCTGCGTTTTATTCTTAGGAAATAATAAGTATCCTGGTATATCTTTCATCGCTGTTATACATGAAAAATGTCTTATTTCATTTTTAAATACCTGCAATTCTCCTGACTTTACCTGCATCATGAAGGTTGCCCTTTTTTAAAAATTCTTTACAACCCATTTCTAGTGCAGGGGGATCATAATGAATAAAAACTAGAATTTGTAACAGTACGCTACTCGCCAAGTTGTAATTATTTAATAAAAAGTAACTAAAGTGAAATTTTTCTTTGTTGACCTAGTAGGAATTTGCTTTAATTTTTTTGTATTACTTGTTTGTAATTTATTTTTAACTATTTGTTTATTTATTATGTATATTATCTTATTTTTATAATTATAGTGTAATAAGTAATTGCTTATTAGTTTATACTTATGGCGGTATCCCTACTAATTTCAAACGATTTTAATTCGATTTTTTCATTAATTAATACTCTGCGTTATCCAGATTGCAGTTTTCATCTTATGTCGTTTATTCAAACGGATATTTCGAACATTATTGGTGAGTACTAGGAATATTGGAACTCCGCTTTCTATTTTTATGGACGAAAAGGATTGCCAAATTGGCACTTTCTGTCTTTGTTTTCTATAATGGTTCTGTTTTTGTTTTTAATTCTCATTTTTGCATAGGATTTCGCTTTTTCGGCCGTTATAAAATGCGATCAGTGTGGCAGCGAAATGAAAATAGTTTGTTGTCGTGTGTTTATTACTGGGATACATACGAAAGACGTGAGGTAGATAAACAGAAACATATAACACAATCGCAGAAGAATATAGATTTAAATACAAGCGATGATCCCAGGAAAGAACAGAAGAGGTACGCTGCTTTCCTTTCGAAACGGGAATCCATTTCACATGTGAAAATCTGATTTCTTTTCCCGAAGATACATCCATGCCTTACTCGGGATTCGAATCCGAACCCACTCGATTACAAGCCGAGTCTCGTAACCACCATACTGGCTGGGGTGGCTGAAAATAGTTTATAGACAGGATAAGAAATTTGACGCCCGTATGTTTTATTGTGTATCTTACGGGGTAAACTTCCACTTTTTAAGGTGCACTACTTGCGCGGGCACAATAGGTAATCTATCAAATAATTTTTTTCACTGGCAGCACACAAATCACAATTTTCCACTTTATTTTATCTGTAATTAATGCATTTTTAAGCGATTCTTGTTCGAGGAAATTCACTAATGAAACTCGGAATTTTTGGATACATTGGAAAAATATTTGAGTTATTTTCAATATATTCGAATTCTTATAATATATTAACCATGCGTTTGAAGAATCGGATTCATAACCTTTCATAACATCCCCCATCAATCTTTTTACATCCTGATAAGTTTTTTTCAGCGTTTCTAAAAAATCTCGTTTTCTACTTTAAATCCTAATACCCGTATTTTTCCAGTTGGTTTTTCCACACACAAAAAAGTAAGAACACTTTTCTTTATTATCTTTTTCGCATATTTTAAATTTAATGTTGTTAAGGGAACGGTGGACCATTCAAACTAATTTCTTAAATTGTTAGCTCAATTAGCTGAAAATGGAATCAGTATAGTATATGATTGTTATACTTCAAAAAGTAAATATTTTTTTTTTAAAAAAAGCTATTATAAACTGACTTTTTTTAAAAAAAAATTTATTTTTTAAACTATTTTTAAAAATGCTCCTTGTGCATTAGTTTTTAAGATATGTACAGATGAACTACAACAAAATATATCTGTGCATGGATTTTAAATTGAAAATAAAATTTGATGAAAAAAATAAATTTTCTATACTATATGAAATATTTCACCAATTATCACCCATTCAAGGTATTCAAAACAGCACAAAATAAGATCCGTGAAATATTTTAGAAAACTAATGCACAAATTTGTGAATTATATCGTCTTTCATGAGTTGTGAAAATTTCAGAGAGATATGACGTAATTTGAAACGCAAGGAGCATTTTACGTAATAATGAAAAGGGAAAATTTACGAACTAAGGAAAGTGCATTTTAAACATTTATTTGAGTAACATAAAAAAATAATTCAGTAATTATTAATCAAAATGACAAAATTCTTTGACAGAATTATTCTATGAAATATAAGGAATATTATTGGTATACAAAATCACAATCGCAATTTTGACCTAAATTTGACATTGTGAAGGTCCACCGTCCCCTTAAACTCTTTCACAGGAATAAGCCATTCTTTTAAATTATTTTCATGCCGAGTTCTTAGTGCTCGCCCGGGCGCGTTTTTCAAACCGCGCCAACAATACGCTTGGCGCGTAACGTACTGATTACAAATTAGTTGAAATACATTTTCCCTCTGACCAATTTAAAAATCAAGATCAGAGTCCAGCTATGTGTTGCTTAACCCTGTAATAATATCGAAGAATCTTGCTAAAATCATTTTGTCATGAATGAAAAAATATAAAAATTTTCATTTGAAAACAAGAGTTATTCAATATTCACTTATAAAAAAAAAAAATGAGATACATCTGTATGTGCAGAATTCTTGCTTTGAAAGTCAATTCTTGATGTCTTGTAACTCGCCAATTCGCGATTTCAGAATTTCAACAATAAATGTATAAATCTGCATGAATACATATAAAATTATTTTTCGAATACCTTTTCCTGAGTTTTGAAAGAACTGCAAATCTCTTATACGAGAGCAATTGTTAGTAAATTTTTTTGTCATTATATTATGAAAAAAAGAAATATTTTTCGAATTTTTACAGTATCCTTTCATATCGGCAGAAGTTGCTTGAAAAATAATATGAATTAAAAATTAGAAAATAAAGAGTTATGTACACCATTTTTTTTCCCATCATGCCATGGAAAAGAGATAAAAATAAGAAAAATTCTACTGCTGGCAAATCGAAAAATTATTTATTTTTTTATTTTTGCATTTTTGCTTAAGTTTTAAAAAATATTCGGAAAAGAAAGATTCTTCTTGTTAAAGTATAGAAATTCAATTTGGCAATTAAATTCTTTAATTTAAAAATTTGATTGCTCCGTGGACAAAAATCAAAATACACAGCCAACTCTTTTATTCAATTCCTCTCTCTACTATTGATTCACTCTTTTCCTATATATATATATAATCGTTCAAATTTTCGATCATTTATAAAATACCTCCTATTCATCCATTCAAGTTCTAATACATTTTTCTAAACTTGTTGTGGATGACACTTGATGGAAATACAATTTTTTCAAATATTAATTAATGAATAATTAGTAAGAAAAATAATAGTCCAACAGCATATATGGAAAGAAAAATTGTTCGTTGTGTCCCTGTAGCTCAATGGATAGCGCGTTAGGTTTCTCATCCAAAGGTCGAGGGTTCGAATCCTACCTGGGATGGCCTAATTTCTGAGAATGTGATTTATGAATGAACAAAGAGTAACAAACAAAAATAATAGTCCAACATTGTATATAGCAAAGAAAATTGCTTTCTATTTTATAACTTAATACTGTGATTCTGTCTTATGGAAATGCATATTTATATTAATTGTAACTATTTAACAAAAAGTAACTAAAATAAAAAATTTCTTTGTTGACCTAAGTAGGAATTGACTTCAAAAAAAATTTTTATATTACTTATTTAAACGGTAGATACGTTCCTTTGAAAACCGTGTAATTAGGGATTGCAATACCGGTATACCAGGATTCCGAATACCTGTATTTTGAGCGATTTGTACAATTTTGAAATACCGGTATTCACAAGGTTAACTACCGATTTTTCGGTATTTACTAGAATTTTTTTTTCTTAAAATTGTCTCCACTATATGTTCAGGGATCATTAACATCACAAAATAAAAAAAAGTACATTATTTCTGTGTCTCCCTAACGGGCGAAATTAATTAAACTGTGAATACAAAGTTATATCGTTCAGTTAAGAGAAGTGATGAAATATGTGAATCCTCCAAAGAGGGGGGCCAAAAATATCCTGTTATAGCTCATAGCGATACTGCACACGCTCAGGATTCGAAGACTGATATTCATATTTGTGAAAACAAGGTCGTAATTGTGAAAAAAGTGCGTAATATTTTGATATTTTTTAAATTGGTGAGTTTTTTATTCTCACTGTATTTGCATTATCATACTTTGTGGTTCAAAATATTTTTTTATATTAATTATATATACTCATAAATAACCCATAATAATGAATAAAAGTAACTTCAAAGAAAATAAAAAATCAGTTGATAATACTTCGGTTTGGTTTTATTATTTATATGATGAAAAGAATATAATGGCACACTGCAAAAAATGCTCTAGTGTTATTAAAATGAATGGAGGAAGTACAAACGGAGACTCCATGCACATTTAAAAAAGAAACATGATACGAAATTGTTAAAGAGGAAAGAATATAATTGCGATGAAGATACAAATTTTAGCACACTTTCTAAGCCCAAGCCATCAAGAATTTTAGATGATTTTGAAAGAAAGATAATTCGGATGAAATTATTGCACAAAATTACGTTCCAGGCTTAATGACAGTGCAATTGATGCATTGTTTTAAGATCACATTTCTAAAATTTGTACTAGTTACACAGACTTAATAGCGATATTTACACTTTTTTGTGATTTAAATAAATACTATTTTTCCTGTACTATTCCTTCGCTATTTTTTTTTTGTATATTCTTTATTTACTGTTATACAAATACATACAAATTATTTTTTGTGATATTTACTCTCTAATAAAACTGGCAAATATAAAACAAAGAAACACCTGTGTTTTCGTGCTTTCATCTAAAATTTCTAATACTGGTATTAAAACCGGTATCCTGGTATTAAGATCTAAAAAATACCGAATACCGGTATTGTGAACTTCTGGTCCGAAATTGCAATCCCTACGTTCAATAAAGGATCGTGCAAAAGAATATATGCGGCATATGGTAAATGTGGGGATATATGTTCCACAACTATAAAAAATCGTGTAAGACGAAGACAATTCTAAGTATCTTCCCAAAAAATCGTGCAAAAAAAGCAATGAAATCCATGTTGCATATTTATAAAACAAAAAAAAAATTATTGCAAAAAAAAAAATTGGTGAACAATGAAAATTTATTCTATAAGTACGTACAATATATAAAAACAAAAAAAAATATTCATCACCACTTGATAGCAAAAGTGCACCATTTGTTACGCGCGAAGTGGTTCAAAAATGCTATCATCACTTATAATGTAAATATATGGTACGTAGATACTGGTATCGTATGTGGGTGTTTTTCTGGAAAATAATTCTGGAACCCAATATTGTCTTTTCCTTGATTTATTCGTAACACAATGAACTTTAATAAAACAAAAATTTAATAATTTTACAAAAATTAAATCCTTAAGTTAAACTATTAAACTGAAAATATTCTAGTAAACAACGGCAATCCAGAGTGAGTGAGTAAATATTCACGAGGGCTTTTGGCGACGGACTACGTAATATTGAACCATGGTCAAGTGACGTGGACGCGACACCTGAGCTGAAATTTATTAAATTTTATTTCAGAAATGTATTATTCTACAAGCAATTACTTTGTATGTTTTCTCTACAAGATTATTCTTAGAGGTGGGGGGCAGGTCTAATGACGAGATCAGGTTTTCAGAAGTAGTTTATTCAGGATCAAAAACATTTACTATCCATTGTA
>BMAV01004443.1:69489-82804 GCA_019973955.1 Trichonephila inaurata madagascariensis | reverse complement strand
CCACTGAATCTATCTATAGAATTACATAATAAAAACAAATGTATAATAGCAGGCGTGTCTCGTGTATTGAAATAATTAACAAATGCTTTTTATTAATGGGGTAAAAATTCAACCGTTGCATCTGGTGCATATATACAACCAAAAATCTGTCTTATTTTGTTTCGCTTAATGTAGTTTATTATGTTCAATTACTGTTTTGCTTAAACTGACATTTTGTTGTTACAGGTAGCGGTGAATTAGAGTTCGATGAGTTTTTAGCTCTAACGGCCAGGTTCTTGGTGGAAGAAGACGCAGAAGCCATGCAGGAGGAGCTGAGAGAAGCGTTTCGTATGTACGATAAAGAAGGGAACGGGTATATTAACGTTCGAGACTTACGAGAGATCTTGAGAGCTCTCGATGACCAGTTGACAGAAGATGAGTTGGACGAGATGATCGCAGAAATTGATACTGACGGTTCAGGAACCGTTGATTTCGATGGTGAGTGTTATTTTTGCTTTTAGGGACCTGTATGGTGAAATGAATCTAAAACTTTTCTGCCTAAGATAGGGAAAAAATATAGTCTCTGTGAGACTTGTAATTACACATTTTGGATTAAGAAAATTATAGGTGTCCAAATGATATAGGTAGGGCACAGGTATAGGAAGATATTATCACATAGCAGGAAGTTCCTAGGATATACACGGGGAGTTGTTACCGCAGTATAAATAATATGCCCCCCCCCCCAAACTACAAGGGCCGCGACATGTGTAATTTTTATACACTTTCAAATAAGTTTTATTAAGAGATAAATATAATCCTGTTTTTGAACTGTTAGACGCACATACTTGAAATTTGGTAAGCGTGTTTCTTTTGTTGAATAGAAATCACTTAAGAACAGACTTTACGGAAATCAATTCGTTTGGTGGGGGGGGGGGGGATTACTGGGACGTGTTGATAAAAAAAAAGTTCCCGTTTTCGAAATACTAGACCTACAGCAATGAAATTTAGTGTGTATGTTTCTTTTGTTGAGATGCTCTAAAAATGGATTTTGCAGAAATCCACTTTTTGGGGGAGGGGGTTACGGAAGCATAAAAGATAATTCTAAAATCCTATCCTTTTTAAATAGAAAAGTGAAAGTTATGAGAATGTTTTTCAGTATAATCGAACGCCTAGATCTTAGATATCAATTGATATATATAAATAGTATTTATTCACGCAACATCATGAAATATCCGGCAAAGTGGGCGGGTAACGGCTTGTATGTGTATATATGTAGAGAGAGAGATAAGAAGAAGTTCACTTATTTTCTTTTAATCTGTTTACAAAAACTAAATTCGGGAAATGAATATAGAGAAAATAGAATTTAAACAAAATAAAATTTTATTTAATGAGCAATAAAAAAAATAACAGAGATCTCATTTTATAACTAATATTATAAACTCATGCTCTTATTTAGACATTTCTTGCTTGATATATACCATAGTTATTGATATGATAACTTCTTTAGGCGCGTTTTTCTGAAGAATGAACTTAAATGAAGCGTCTCGTTCGGGTGCGTTACAGTCATTCGACTCCAGTCGGAAATTTTTTCACGGCTCCAGTTGGAAATTGTGTTCGAATCGTTAAAGCGCGTTTAGTTTTGAATTAAAAACTTTTTAGGTGCGTTTTTTTTTTAATTTCATGCACATTTTTCCCCCGTGAAATCTTATTTTCTTTATTTAAATTATACTGTCATGCAGCTCATGTAGCGAGTGAACGGGAGAAAAGAGAGCGATAAAAAAAATTATTCCTATGTAGGAGATTGAAGATAAGAAGTAACGAAACGGGGGGGATCTATTTTTACTTAAGTAGAAAGAGCATTTAAGCACAAAAATGTGAACGAAAACATTAAAATCTGAAATTTGAATGAAGTTAACTAGCGAGAAAATTGCCAACATTTTGGTTTATATTAGTGATGACAACTAGATCACGAGAAAAAAGCATTAATTGTGAAAGAGTACGAACCCTCACTTTTTGTTTGCTTAGAGATTTTAAGAAAAGTAAATGGCACTCAAGGCATAAGTTTTCCTAGCCTTACATACTTTTCGGCTTTATATAAATTATATAAATGAACCTTACGTATTATCACAATGGTATTGGCGATATTATACGAAAGGAAGCACATAGTTGCCAATTCAGCTCGTACGACACATAGGAAATCAAAGTGGCGAGTTATCTTGAACGTTGGCATTGTTGCGATAGTACTTAAGTACCATATATATATAATCTACATAAGTAGTTTACATATAAATATTTAAATAATTAGACAATTGAAATTGACATTTATATATAAATCGTATATACTCATATATACGAGGGTGGTCTGAAAAGTATCCGACCTCAACGTGAAAATGGTCGTTGTTCATCTGTTGACAGTTACTAACCAAAGTTTCAGCCATTTTGGACGCGCAGTTGTTATGTAATAATTATTTGAGTGAGTTGATGTGAGTGTTTTTGTGAAAATGGACAAAATCGAGTATCGAGCTGTCATTAAATACTCGTTTTTGAAAGGCAATACACCTACGCAAATCAAAGATGAGTTGGATTCTGTGTATGGGGACTCTGCACCATCATTTACCACAGTGAAATTTTGGGCAGCTGAATTTAAATATGGCCGTAAGAGCTTGGGTGACGATGAACGTTCGGGATGTCCAAATACTGCAACTAACCGACGATAACACTGCCGAAGTTTCTCAAAGGGTGCTAGACGACCGCCGAATTAAAGTGAGAGAGATAGCAGAGGTTAAGAACGTGTTTGTCACATATTAAATCAACATTTAGGCATGGGAAAGCTATCCGCGCGTTGGGGCCGCGTTTGCTCACGTTAGGTCAAAAACGTGTTCGAATAAACATTTTGAACGCTCTGTTGACTCAGTTTAGGCGCGAAAAATCCGAATTTTGGTGCCGATTAATTACTGTAGATGAAACTTGGATACACCATTATATGCCCGAAACAAAAATACAGTCCAAACAATAAACTGCAAAGGGGGAAGTCGCTCCAAAAAAAGCAAAAACTGTTTTTTAGGTTGGGAAAGGGATGGCGACTTTTTTTGGGGGGATAGTCATGGAGTTATTTTAATTCATTATCCTCAAAAAGGAAAAACCATTACAGGAGCATACTACGCATCATTGCTTGACAAGCTGAAGGCAGAACTTGCGGAAAAACGGCCACAATTGCAGAAAAAGAAAATCCTGTTTCACCAAGACAACGCACTGTCTCACATTTCAGCGGTTGCCATGGCGAAAATCCACGAATTACGGTTTGAACTGTTTGACCATCCGCCTTACTTACCAGATCTAGTCCCAAGTGACCTCTTTTTGTTCTATCATCTAAAAATTGCGCTCGGAGGACAGAGATTTTTGTCAAATGAAGAGGCAATCACCTTCGTGAACAACTATTTTGCAGAGAAAAACGCCGAGTACTATTTAGACGGGTTACAAAGATGGAAGTATCACTGGGAGAAGTGTGTACAGTTACAAGGAAACTATGTTGAAAAATAAGAAAAAAAAAATTCCGAAAAAAAGTCTTGTATCTTTATTAGGTCGGAAACTTCTCAGACCACCCTCGTAAATATACAAGAATGCATAATTATTTAAACATTGACCTTTACAGAAAATAAACGAAATAAACAAATTCATTGATGAATTGGCACAAAAAAAAAAGAACTACTTAACACCCGTGTGCAAAAATGTCCTAAAAGAAAACGTAGTACATCCGGACACTTGTATTTTCTTGTCCAGAATAAATTATAAGTTTTCACTTCTATCGTGTTGCTATATGCCCACACACAACTTTTTTTGCAATTGAGCATTATACAGACGAGAACTTTCTCATTTAAAAAAGAAATAATAATAATAATTTTGCATGCATTTCTTTTCAGAGTTCATGGAGATGATGGCTGGTGAATGAAGAACTTCTTCGCCGTTTTTATTCCGTTTTGGGGGATGAGATCATAAGGAAAACAGACAAAAGGGAAAAAAAGCAACCACGAAACAGCATTCACTGAGAAGAAATATACATAATCATTTTTCTTGTGTATAAAAACTTTAAATAGTATTAAGTATTTATTTGTCATTGTTTTTGTTGACTTTTTGAAACGTGCTGATGTTAACGTTCAAGTTAAGAAAAGAAAAACTCTTTGCGTGTTTCAATCAATAAAAATACTCTCTTAGTTCCTTTTTATTCACACAAAATGTCAATAAATACAAAATAAATTTTGAAAAAATAAACTCATTATTATTTTTTTCGTTGTTGTAATATATGTGTAATTCTTGAGTTTGATTACTTTTTTTTTTGTATATTTACTTTTTTATGTCATTTAAACTCATATGAGAAATATTGATTTTAGAATGTTATGATACACAATTTCGTATAACTACAAAATACATAGTAAAAACCGGCGTATAACGCGCACTTTTAACACAAAAAATAAGATCGAAATTTACGGGTACTTCTTATTCACCGTGTATGAAAATGAGAGCCTCAAAAATTATAAAAAGTGATAAGCATAGAAAAATTAAACTTCTACATGGATTGAAATATTGTTTATTTATAAGAAATGACATAGCTACTGAACTTTGACATTACGACATTCACATTGGGGACTGGAGTCTAGGCAGACTCCTTTGCAGAGTTTTTGGACAGAGATGAAAATTGCCTGATCGGTAAGCAAGAAAAATTAAGCTATTGAGTTAAAAGAGACATTACAGTTAAAATTAAAATTAGAAAATCGGAAATTAAATAAAATAGGTAACTTAGTCAAGCACGGCTTCCATTAGCAGTAGTGCTTGGTCTTTAATGTCTTTAGTTTTCTTAAGAGAAGGGAGTATTTGTTTTAACTTAGGGAATTGTTTAAAAATATTAGATACGATTTTAAAAAGAGCTATTATATCTTGCATATCAGAGGAATTATTACTATTATCATTTTCAGTAGCGGGGGTAACTTGAGGAGGACTTTGTCTTTCCGAATTACTGTTATTATCAGTAGAGGGATGGGGGGTCATTGTTTTTGTTAGAAAAACCAGAAACGATGTTGGCGAAGGAAATTCCTTCAACAACATTATTACTGGTGAAACTTTTCCTATTTCGATTTAACATGGGGGCACCTTTTTTGGGTTTTGGAAAGCTAGGGCATTTTGTGTAACAGGCAGTATGCCCGTACACGTGACAATTAATACAATATGGATTATCCTGTCTTTCTTTAATCTCGCAATTTTTAGTAAGATGATCCTTTCCGCACTTGAGATATCTTGGAATCATGTGACAGTTAGCGGCAGTATGGAAAAAATTATTACAGTTAAAACATTGCATGGTACCCCGAACGGAGTAATAGCTACTGAACTTAAAGGGTTCCCTAATCTATATAGAAATATACTAAACTGAGCTCAGTGGCGCAACAGCCCATGAGAGCCGAGGCCTACTGTACCTGTTTACGTGACCTTAGGCGCTGGGTTGCATGTGCAGATGTTTCGGACCCCACCCTCCCTTGTGAGGGTCTCGCATCTGTTGCCGCGCGAGTCTTCCCAACAATACATTAGAAAGAAAAAAATGTTTGGAACTTCTATCTCTTTATTTAACTTTCCTTCCCTCCCTTTTTTCGCAATCCCTTTTGGGACTGGTTTCCCCTCGTGTCCTATGTCTGTTTTTCAGGGTCTTTCCTTCTCGTAAGAAGATTGCACCTGTGTGTACCCGAGGGTTTTTTTTTTTTTTTTTTTGTATTTGCATTGTAACTGTAGAGTGCTTTTGCTGTATTCTTCCTCCAGTTTTCAAGAATTTTGGAGGAGAGTCCCTCATTCGGAACCTTTTTGTACACGTTTTTCGTTTAATCTGCAAATAAAATAACTTCTCGGAGAGTCGGATGCAGATCTAAACCCTTTGGGTAAGCTCAGTTCTCTGGAGCAAGGGTATCCAACCCAAATGACCTTGCGGGCCACTTCAGAAAAACGTTATAATCTCGCGGGCGCACATAAAAATTTGTACCTTTATATCAGATTTGGAAACAAAAAAACATTTATTGAGTGAACATTTAAAACAGAAAGAATTATTATTATTGTTTTCATTATTTTTCATGTATACAGACATAGATAATATAATAATGTTCATATAATATAATAATGTAATGATCAAATGATGTTCATATAATACACTGCTGGCCACCGTAAATGCAACACCAAGAAAGACAAGAGATAGCGCAACAAAATTTATTTTGTAGATAACATGTTGACCAAGTATCAAATGATTACATTTATAGACTTCTGTGAAGTGTGGTTCCTGCCAGAATCAGTAGCCGCCATTGTTGGAGATCACCGCTGCCACACGCCTCGGCATTGATTCAAAGAGACTTTGGATGTGTTCTTGGGGTACATTAGACCAAGCAGCTTCCACACGTTGCCAAAGTTGATCTGGTGTGGCAGCTGGGGGTGTAATCTGGGTCAATCGTTGAGCAACCATGGACCACATGTTTTCTATCGGCGAAAGATCCGGAGAGCGAGCCGGCCAGGGAAGCAATTCAATCTGGTGATTGACAAAGAACATTTGGACAATGCGTGCCACGTGTGGTCGCGCATTATCCTGCTGAAATATGGCTGTGGCCAAGCCTTGATGGTAAGGAAGGACAACTGGCTCCAACACCTCAGAGATGTAGCCCTGGCTGTTTAAAGTACCTGAAATGCATACTAGAGGAGTGCGAGAGTAATATCCAATACCTCCCCATACCATAATACCCGGTGCAGGACCAGTGTGGCGGTGCATAACGTAGCTGCTCAGCATCCTCTCTCCACAGTGTCTCCAGACTCGAATCCGACCATCGTGGTGTTGCAGACAGATGCGTGACTCGTCAGTAAAGACAACTTCATTCCATTCTGCCGCCCACATTCTTCTTTCATCGCATCATTGGCGGTGGAGACGTCTGTGGTTCTGCGTCAAGGGTAGACCAAGCAATGGACGTCTTGCGGACAGACCACTATGCTGTAAACGGCGTCGAATGATACGCGCAGACACTGAATGATGCATTACAGACTCAAAGCGCTGTGCTATGGTTCGTGATGTGACTGAGTGCTCCGTCACTGCTATGCACACAATTTGCCTGTCCTCACGTGAAGTGGTGCACTGAGGTGGATGCGATCGATCACGTCGGTCTGTCGTACCCTCCTGCCTCCAACTGTCACATATCCGCATTGCACTTGTTTTGTTTCGTCCAACACGACTACCGATTTCCCTGAAAGATAATGCACAATCTCGGTAGGCCACTATCCTTCCTCTGTCGAACTCGGATTCTTCATCCAAAGCTAATCGCTGTTTTCTACGAGACATAACTGATCGTTTTTTGAAAAAACCACAAGAAAAACACAATTGCCGAACTTAAAATCGTCGAAATCTCCAAGCCTTAAATAGCGCTCTGAGGCGGCGCCACAGGCGTGCATGATGTGTGTCTGCGCTGAAATTCTAATCATTTGCATATCTCACCTCCGCTAATGCATGTTGTAAATTTCATGTTATTTGCATGCTTCCTTCAGGGTGTTGCATTTACGGTGGCCAGCAGTGTATAATAATGCAATGATCAAATAATGTTTAAAATATTACAGTTGCCATTTTCTTCAAAATTACAATGTTCCTTTTGAATTGATCTTTCGTTACTCATTGTTGAAATTTGATAGTGCTATCATTCGCAAACGATTAAGTATACGTTGCCCTTTATCTTATTATAAATATATTTTTTAAACTTTAAAAAACATCTCTGAGACTGCCTATTGCTTTTTGGGCACTCCAAACAGAAACGGATGAGGAGAAATGAAAGTCGCACACACAGAGAATCATCTACCAACCATAGTAGAGGATATGCATAATGCAATTCGGAATTTATTAAAAAAGTAATTTATTATAGAAAAATCAAATGTAACTGTTTGATAAATTATAAATGTATTTGAATCTAAAGGACGTTTCTATTATCAAAAAGTATTTATTTTAAAACAAGAACAGGTAACAGGCAAATACATCGTAGATTTATATGTATATATAAATTTCCCCTCAAATAAATTTCAAAATGAAAAAACTTTAAAAACCTGATATTTAAAAAATTTTTAAAGAGCAACTTACATACTGGCGGGCCGCGTGTTGGACACCCCCGCTCTGGAGTATGTAAGTAAGTAAAAGTGGTCAGTCTGACGCGGAACCCCCAGTGTTCAGTTTCCAAGCAAGCCCGGTACTCATTTATCCACCTACTGAAGGGATGAAAGGCTGAGTAGACCTTGCCCAAGCCAGAATTTGAGCCACGGACCTGTGGTGTGGAAGCGCGATACACTACCACTCAACCGCTGGGCTTCCAGAAGTATGCTACTTTTTCAAAATCCTTGGATAATGTCTCTAATAAATGATTTCAAAGCACAATAGCATTGCATACATGCATATCAAGTTTATTCGGAAAAATGGGGAGTTTTTGTTATGCGGTGAATGTGTACTTAAAAATAAAAAATGTAACTTAAAAGTACAGTTGAACCTGTTTTTATGCGGTAGATACGGACAGCATAAAAAAAAATCGCACAAAAAAATATTCAAAAATTTCATAAATTCTTACATATGACGAACTAATTCGTGGAAATACTACAAAAAAAAAACTTTTTTTATGCGGTGGATAGGGACCGCAGAAAAAAAGTCGCATTTATAAAATATGCCAATTATCTACGAAATTTATGTAAGAGTACTTCCATAACAACATAAATAATTAAATATTACCATGGAAACATTTTAAAAACATATAGTTTCTCATTGTATATACGGATAAGTCTTTAAAATGCACGTACATAATTCATCGCTACTCATCGTAATCCGAAGTCCTGTAATGAATAAGTACAAAATTGCACTTGAAGGTGCAATTTCAATTGATTTATTTTTTGGCAACATGAAGTAAGAGATAAGTTTTTGTGACGAAGGACGGGTGGTCACACACACAGTTGCTTGTAAATGTCACGATAACCAGCTATACATGATTGAAGCCCTTTTTGGAATTTTATACTTCTTTCTTAACTGGTATCTATTTTTAAAAAAATGCTTTTCCAATTTCTTGGAAAACTGGACCCCTGCATATTTTTATACGCTCTCAAAGAATCTGGCTTCTTGTGTGTCCGTCTTCATAATTTATAAAATTATTGATAATGTTACTGTCATTGAAAGTTTCGTCTTCAATCAAGCGTGGGCTGCTGGAGCGTTGAGAGAAAGCAACTGAATGGGCATTGTCGGGAGACTGTTTATAACAAATGAAAAGAGCGTCTTGAAGTGTCTACATTTCAGTGGCGTAACGTACACCCCGCATCACGGGGGGGGGGCGGGACTCTAGGAGCCCAAGGCTTGACTAACGCTAGATACGTATTTACCCAATTTATAAAATATTAAAGACGAAACCTGACTTCCTAACATTCTCCGTTACGCCACTAGTAAATAGATAGAAAACATTACAGTGGCACCAAAGCCATTGAAATTCATACACCACATAAAAAAAATATCGCACATAAAAAGTCGCACAAAAAGGAAATCGCATAAAAAAGACCGCACAAAAACAGGTTCGACTGTATAGATGTGTATTATACGCCGGATTTTACGGTAAATTTTTTTCCAAGCCTACAAAAAACTCAGACAGCTTAATGTTCGATTCGAAATATTAGTAAAATTTTATTCGTGAAAAGTATATTTAATAATAAAAGCATTATGCAGTATAAAGGACACGATAAAAAGTTATTTAAAAAAAGGCAGCAGATTCTTATATAAAAAGTTATATATTTGATTTATTTTAATTAATTTCTAAGAAAAAATGTTGCGCAATCTCACGATAATTTTGAATAATAGAATTCGGTACCCAAGTATTATGGCAACCCTATTGGGGCGATGTCATGTGAAACGAAGCACGTTGCGAAATTGGAGTTGCCAACTTGGCGAGTTATATTGAACGTTGGCAAAACCCCCGTCAGTAAAATCAGCTTATATTTATGCGTTTCTTACAGTCATAAAAAGGAAAAGCATTTTATTTAGATCTTATCTCTTATTTTTCATTCATAGTAAAAGTGGTTTTTAGTTTTTCAAATTCTGTTTCTATTGACAGTATTGCTAAGTCTGATGACCTATCTTGGTCCTATGGAAGTTCTAAGATGATTTGATAGATGATCGTGTTCAAAAATATTCTTAATTAATTAAATTTAATAATGAGAAAAAAGCTTTAAAATAAAAACGAAACGAAAATATAAGCTCTGAAAACTTACAATATCTTAAAAACTAATTGGTTTGTGAAATTTGAGGGTAAACTTCCCAGTAATATAAACCACAAAAAATGTCTACTGTTTGCCTTATGGACTTTGGCCTTCTGTTGCCAGTTTGACCCCGGCCCAAGTCGGTGGATTTTCATGATGCAGAAAATCGACAGCGGCTATATCGTATGATTATACGACCTGAAAGATATCCCTTGAGTGCCTGTTTGGCTCGGGTGCTCTCGGTAAAATTAAAATCCTATGCATGGTTTCACATCGGCAGAGCTCAGGTGCCACCCTCTGGGAAGGAAACTGGGTGCCAAAATTATTTGCGGCGGTTGACATCTGTCTATATCAGAGGTTCCCAAACTTTTTTGTCTCATAGACCCCTTGCCATGTTTTTCGGTTTGGGTAGACCCCTGCTACCTAATATTGAATTTTTGCAAATTTACCAATTTAAATGTCTTTTTGACAGCTGGTATATATTTACTTACTTTAAACGATTTAAATTTCTAACTGAAGTGAAGTATGATGTTTAAAACTTAAGAAAATCATGTTAATTATATTAAAATTTAATTAATACATATAATAAATGAGCAACAAACAAATGTTTTTAAGGAGAGAAATAAATTCACAACAATTCAGTAACAATTTTTCAACATTTAGAATCAATTGTATCAGGTTTAACCCTAAATCTCCTCTGTTAGTAGTGCCCAGCACTTTTCCCCCCCCCTTTCTTTTTTGTTTTAGAGATTGGCAACCATGCTGAAAAAGTAATTAAGGATTTTCTCACGGTATTCCATAATTCGTGATAAATGACAGGTATGTCTTTTTAAAGCCAAATTGCGAGCATGGTCTTTGTTTATAATAAAATTTATTCTGCCACCTTGTAACTACAAATTAACCTTATTAAAATTAGTAAATAAATCTATTAAATAGATAAAATTTGTTTTACACGTGTCTAAATTTTCTTTTAAAATTAAAATCATGATTTGGTTTAATGAGAATCACCATCATAGACCCCCATTTACACCTCGGGGACCCCTAAATTATTTTTTCGCTGACGTGGACCCCTTGCAGGTCGTCATAGACCCCTGGGGGTCTATATAGACCACTTTGGGAATCACTGGTCTATATGGTGCCACACTAAAATGAGATACCAGCTGTCGGGGAATGTACTTGATCTGCAATGGTAAAACGTCAACCTGCAGGCCTATTAGAAAAGAAGAATTATTCTATCGATTTTCTTAAAAAAATCTTTAAATACTACACAATCATTTATACAACTCATTGCCTTTCTTCCCCCTACTATAACAAATAAAATATTTTAATGAATAAATATATACCAACTTTATTTTCTCAGTCATTTTATATACAGATTTAAAATAACACGATTATTTTCCTTTTCGATTAATTTACTCAAATACGGTTTAGAGTTGTTGATTGTTCCTGAAAAATGGGTACGAAATTCAGATATTTACTAATATAGTTCAGCTTTTTAGATCAATTTCGTACAAATACAGCAAATAATTTTCTAAACATTGATCAAAACAAGGACTAAATCTTAAAATTATCACATATGAATGTTTGTTTAGTTTGGTATTTAAAATTATATGTGTGAAGAATTTGCAAAATCAAAACAGTTACGTAATTAAAAAAATAAAAAGTTTCTCTGTTTAAAAAAAAAAGAAGTTAAAACCGCAATATATAGATAAACAGGCCTCGCACCATGATTTTATATTGGAAATAAAGAAATTTATGAGTTCCATGTGTGGCACAATTAATCTCCACTGATTTTATTTTAATGGATGACAATGCGGGGCCCAAAGAACTGGCCCGTTGAATTTCTCGAAAATGAGGATATTCAACGAATATATTGGCTATAGGGATTGCAATACCGGACCAAAAGTTAAATACTGGTATACGGTATTTTTTAGAGCTTAATACCGGGATACCGGTTTTAATACCGGTTCAATGAGTAGGATTTAAAGTATTAGGGAATATAAATATATTCCGATCAGTGAGGTTACAACCTCACCAATAGATGGTGCTACCAGAAAATATATGCATTCCCCCCCCCCCCAGACCTGTGGGTTTTGGGGGAGAAGAGAGAGTGACAGGAAGCGAGGGAGACGTCTGAGGTACAGACTCCAGTTTACGAACGAGAGGTCACGTTTTTCGGTCAACGCGGGTGTCACGAGGCTTAGCGATGATTGAGAGTACGCTCCGTGAAATAACTCATAAAGTTTGTAATCAGTATTTAATTGGAAATAATCTAATGTTTCATTAAACAGTAATTTTCTAATCTGCTTATTTCTTTGAATATCAAGATCCTGAACATAGTGACTTACCCCTAGACAACAAAAGAAAAGCCACTTGTATGGATAAAATACATCCCTACATATATAATGAATCTGAAAAATATTTTGAACCCTTAAGTATGATATGCAAATACAATGTGAACAAAACTTACCAATCTAAAAAGTATCAAAATATTACGTATTTTCTTCACAAGTACAACCTTGTTTTTTCTCAGATACGAATATCAGACTACGAATCCTGCACGAATGCAATATCGCTCTGAGGTGTATTAGTAAGGTGACCATTTTTTTTACAATGAAAAGAAGGAAGCTCGAGCGCGAAAATTTTAAGAAAAAGTTACAACGTATATATATGCAACATTTTACTAACTCAAACAAAAATAAGCTATTTACGCTTGCATTCCTTTTAATTATTTACTTAAACGAGTATTTCCTCATTGAATATTTTTTTGTTGTTGTCAATATATCATTTTCCAATACATCGGCAATTTCGGAGCAAAAAATATCCTTAATACTAAGGTGACCAACCGTCCTCCTTTTATAGCTTCTGTCCTTCCTGGAAAAGTGTCCTCCTTTTCAATATTTTAAAATTCATCTGTTAATCTCTATATTCAGAGATGAATCAAACATGTTTCCAAAATGTCGAAGAATGGTCTGAAACGAATATCACAGGAAATGAAAATTTTTAATGGTATTTTTTGACTTTGTCGCAATTAAATTGGACCAGTAGCGCACACAGAAGT
>BMAV01004443.1:55052-66123 GCA_019973955.1 Trichonephila inaurata madagascariensis | reverse complement strand
GGGGTGTAAAGATAATAAAACTCTATATTAAAGACGTTATATCTTGATAATTCGATAATAAATATCAAAGGAATTGTTATCTTACAGTTCTCTAATACAATCACATCGTGCGATTAATTGCATATTCGCATGTTTTGTAAAGAAGAATTTAAAATCAATTCTATAAATTTATCATACAGTTAAAAGAATCTGGTGTGAAGACACTTTGATAGTCTCAGTTCCTTATTATACGACTTCTACAGTTCAAGGAAATAAGTCGTTATACAAATTTCTTCCAGAAAGAACTATTGAAAAAAATACTTGATATTATAAATAATGATATGGAAAAACGTGAATTTAAATACAAGTACTCAGATCAGCTGGTTTTAAAGAGTATTCTGCAAAAAATAATTTTGGGTGAATCCTAGGAACAGAAAATTGAGACTTAGATTTCCACATGTCAATGATAAGTAAGCTAATATTTTATGACAACCTTATGTGGTTTACAGATGAGGGTCAACTTCCCAATTTTAATTCTGAATCACTGAAGTTTATGTTATTTGCACGAATATATAATAGGTACTCCTTAATAAATATTATACAAAGCATAATATCTTTTGAGGGTTCAACCCGTGCAAAATAGTGTTTCCAAAATTTGAAAATAATTTTTTAATGAGTGCTCAAGCATAAGTTTAAAAAAGCTGCAATTTAGCCTCGCACGCAGTAAATAATGATTAAACAAAAATACATATTTGAATCTAGAAGAGAAAATTAACCTACTAAAAAGATAAATAAGAATGAATGTGTAAGCAACTCTGTGTAAAAAATTAACAGAAAAATAATAGCAGTAATAAGTTTTGTGCTCTTTCGGGTTGAGGGAACATCATGAAACAAATAAATCAATAGAGTAGAATCAGCCTAAATATCATATATATATATATATATAAAGTCTCATCAAATACCATAAATAGCACATATTAGATAACTTTCAACGGAAGAAGAAATTAAATTAGAATGAACAGAAGCAGCAAAATATCTAAAAAGAAAGAGAACAGATAAAATAGGTCAATATTGAACTAAATTATGAGGAACAACAGCACTGAAAAGAAATGATGCAAACCATGTCGCCAAAAAAAAATTCTTTTTTTTTAAAACAATACTTTTTTAAAATATTTTCCTCAAAAATAATTGTGTGTGTGTGTGTGTGTGTGAACCGTTCCTACGGTTGTTCAAACACAATAATTTTGCTAGCGCATATTCGAAAATTAATTTTTTTTTAATAGTTTGTAATATTCTCACAGATGTTCAACACAATAAGATCAAAGATAATTTTTTTTTAATTGGTTTATTCTTCTATCATTTTTTTTATGTTAAATGATTAAAATTGGGAACATGTTACCTACGAAAGCAAACACAATGAAGTATTTCCAAAAATACGATCTAATGTGTAAGTACCAGGAAGACTATGGAGTTTAGCTAAATAAGAAATATAACAGAACTGCACGACAACATTAACGAGTATATATATATATAGATTCGTACTTATTCGAGAATTCATGTGACTGCGTCTACATAAATAAAATTCATTTGTCGCGATTTTGAACGCAGCTACTGCGTTTTGGCCGTCTAAATATTGCAGTTATTAGATCTTTTATTTATTTCAAGTGTGCATGTATTTTTTATAATGCAATATTTAATTCTTATAAATCCACGCTAATTTATTTGTATTCCCCTATAAGCCTATTAGTCGTAATTAAAATTATGCCAAATTGGCTTTTTGGCTGTTTACGGTTAATTTTGAAGTACAGGACCCAAATTTGGAACATTTTTTCAGATATAAAAGAAATGAACGTTTTATATGATATTCTGACTTTACTATCCTTTAGAGAGCAGCATTTATTATCATACTTCCCATTTTTAACCGAGTTGAATGATTTTTTCTGGTGTAAAATGTGTTCCGCATTTTTTCTCCTATACCGTAATGTTAAATGGACTGTGCCTTCACGTATTAAAACGAAAAAGAAAGTATTCATGGAATATTTTGAAGTTTTTAAAAACACGATATTTTGTTAACAGAGTTATGTGAGTTATAATATTGCAAATTTCCATGGAAATTGAGGCATTTTTCAGTCTGAAAATGTGCTTCGCGTTTAGTTAGAGCTCTCGTACTTTTACCGAAAACAACTTTAACGGAATGTAGATTTTATTCAAGATGGCTGCCTTTTTCATTAAACAAACGAGTTGTGAAGAATAAAAAAAATATTACTAAAACTTGATGAAGCAACTGAGAACTGTAGAATTACAACCATTTAAAGTTATTTAAGAAGTGGAATAAGAAGAAATTTATACTTATATTTTTCATGTCAAACGGAAGTGAAGGGTTTAACCACCAGCATAAAGAAACTAAATGTGAGGAATTTCAAAATAACGAAAGAAAAAGAAATTAAAAGAAACGAAAGTAAAAAATTAAAAATAAATAAATAATTCGAGGTCGAAAGATGAATTAAATACTAAAAAAAGTGACTTCATTATGTGAAAAAAAATTAGGAAATTATTTATTAAAAATAAAACAGTAGGAAAATTCGATATTTGCCGCCAAAATAATTCTACATGACAGATTTATCGTAATGTCAATTGGAATCCACAGTAAAAAATTCGACCATCCTATTGATTACTTTTTTGAGAAAAACAGTTGTTACATCTTTACCAGAGATTTATCACATTTCCCATTGGGCGAAATCAGTAAAATCTTAATTAAGGTTGAAAAACAGAAATTCAATCCCTTAAAAAAATAAAATTGACCAAAGGAGCGTGAATTTGGTAAACCTATTAATCCATAATAATTAACAAGGAGCTCTCATACTCTTTTAAAAAAATAAACCTGGTATACTTACCCGTATAATTTCAGAGAAACTCAACGGAAATTACAAAAATAGAATATTGTAGCAAAATTGAGTCCAATATAAAAATCCTTAAATATATTTTTTTAAAAAATCGAATTGCTTAAAATTAATAGGGTTACCACAATAAAAAAATAAACCAAAAAAGTAAGAATCATATACTTATATATAAACACTGTAGCAAACATATTACCAAACGATACAAATTAATATAACCATTTTGTAATGTTATCCCCCATCTGGGAGAAAATTAGAAAAAATTTGGCGGGTAACGACCTAATATTAAATTAGTACCTTATACGCGTACACAATTGAATTGTACTTTATTCTTCCAACTTTGTTATACTTTTGTTGTAAAAGATACCTGTGCATATAATGAACCAAAACATTTTTTTTTCTAAATAGTATCCAATATTTTAAATGAAAATCATATTTTACATATGAAAAAAATATTTAGAATTTTAAAAATTGTTCTAAAATTTTTTCAAATAAATTATCCAGTGATTTTTATCATATAACTTATTGACTATGTTTTGTACATGTTTATATATGTGTTTGTAAAATATTTTACACATTTAATTAATGTTATTAAAACAAATGGTATCTAAATGAAAATATGTATTACGGGATATTAAAATTTATATTCTCATGCAACTAAAAAGAAAAAGAAAAAGTTTTTGAGCTAAAAGAAAGGTTATTGTTGTAGCTCTCGAGAGTAACTAAAGTATCATTATAGGCATACAAAAAATCTAAGCTCTTAGAAATATTAAAAAATATACATCACTAAAACGAAGTTTATACGTTTTGGTATATTACTCTATTTCGAGTATGCCCTGGAACGCTTAAGAGCTTGAAGATTTCAAATGACATCCATGTGTGATTGTACTGATTTAAATATTTCCTATTTAATTAGATAAAGTTAACAGCATATACAGATTTAAAAAAATAGCTCAACCACTTTTACTTACAAATATATGTGTGTTGTGTGATGAAATCATAAAAAATATACCGCTACTGAAATATGTCAAAAACTGTCTATTCATTTGAAACTGTCTAAAAATAGCTAAAAAACAAGTTCAAACTCACTAATTGAATACCGATTACATCATTAAAACCTTTCTGAGCAAAAACGGTGGAATCTGACGTTTTTATTGCATTAACATAGCTTTACCGTATCTTAGGAAACCGTCTTCGCTTGGGAAGCTCACGTTTTTTTTGTACCCTGTCCTTGAACCTCATCCCGACTTAGGATGCTTACGCTAAACTTTACCTTGTCTTAGGAAACCGTCCTTGCTTAGGAAGCTGACGTAAGCTTTACCCTGTCTACAGACACCGTCTTCATTGAGGAAGCTGACGCATATCTTTACCCTGTCTACAGACACCGTCTTCATTGAGGAAGCTGACGTTTTTATTGTGTCTATATCGCTTTACTTTGTCTTCGAATATCGTTTGCGAATGAATGACTGAATATTATATAGAGCTCATTTTATTGATAAAAAATATGCTCATATTATCTTTCGGTATAAATAGATTTGCTGCAGTAATCACGCTTGATAAAAAGATCTTAGTGTTGTGTTTTCTAATTTTTCAAAAATTAGAAGGATAATTAAATTACGTAAATTAAATTTAAAATCACTTTTTCAAATTATTATTTACCAATTAAGTATTAATTTCCCTATTTATTATAAATGTATATCTCGCCTAAATATATAATATTAAAGAAATGTCTGGAGTAAAATTTTAAAATTATATTTTTTCCCTTCAATTTTAAAAGCAACTTGAAAATTTCGAAAAACAGACATGTTATTAATCCCACTTATAGCATATAATTAGTAAACACGTTTCCTAACATTAACATAATAACATTATAAATATTAGTTAACATGTTTTTAATAAAATTTTAAAAGTTTTCTTTTTTTTTTTACTTTTTAAATAATTTGATAGAACTTAATTGTTTAATTTTTGAACTGGTGACCTATAATTTGAAACTTTACGTAAATTTAGGATAGTTTTGTACATCATAGATTGTTCATGCTCGGTATCAATATCGAGAACAAAAGTTAGATTAAAAACTGCGTAAAAAAGAAAAAAAAAACTTTCTTATGTACAAAATGCTTGAAATTATACTCATATGGTAGCTTCTAGAATGATCGGGTACTTCAAAAATTTGTGAGTGAGTGAATATTAACGTCGCACTGTTCAGCTACACGAGGGCTTTTAGCGACGGACCACATAGTTTTGAACCATGGTCAAGTGACGACGATGACACCTGAGCTGGCACCCCCTCTCCTAACTACTACACCACACCAACGGGAGAACGTTTGAGCTCTCGACAGATTTAACGTGCATCGCGCGCTTCCCTACACGGCAGGTCTTTAGTGGTACTGGGCTCGAATGCATGACATGCCTGCCATGATCCGATACCTTAACCACTGGGTTACCACAACCCTCAGAAATTTGTAAGGAAAAAAAAACATGTAGCTGAATTCCTAAAATTTTACTCAAAGGAAAAATATCAATACTTTTCTTTTGTAAACCGTATTTAAATCTGAACAGTAAAAACTATTTTTTTTTTATTTTAAAAGTTCATTGAAAATAAAACAAGAAAGTACTATCAGCAGTATAGGAACCACATTAATATTGAAAGGAAATTGATTCTACGACTTTTATTTGATTCATGAAAATATTATTTCTTCAACCTCAAGGGAAAAACGAAAAGACACCAAATAATATATTTCTGTTTACATTACTTGATATTATTATTGTTATGTTATTGTTATATTTTTCAAAAAAAAAGTAATGTATTACACTAGCGTTACTCCGCAACAATATTTTAATTTCTTATTTTAGTCCCACTGAACGTGGAGGAAGTTAAATATTTCATGAGCACATTAAAAAAATATCTAACTGAAATTCTTGGAGTGGGTGGGAGACAGTCCAAGATACTCTCTCAATCTCAAAGCTCTTAATGATAGTCATTGCTCGATAAATGGCACATTTTTTTGGCTCGCATTTCTCTCTTCTCGCCAATTTTTTTCAAATCGAAAAAAAGTGTCTCGACGTAAACTCTCATTTGAGAGCTATTTCT
Source organism: Trichonephila inaurata madagascariensis (assembly GCA_019973955.1). Taxonomy (NCBI): domain Eukaryota; kingdom Metazoa; phylum Arthropoda; class Arachnida; order Araneae; family Nephilidae; genus Trichonephila; species Trichonephila inaurata. Next base: position 60,156 of record BMAV01004443.1, on the reverse strand, counting down.
TCTCAGATCACCGGAAACGAACAAGCCCGTCCTACCCAGGTAAAAAAGAAAGTGTCGAAGAAAATAATAATAAAAAAAGATTATTCCAAACGACGATCAAACGGGGATTGTTTGCTGATTTCCCTCCCGAATCTGTCTCCTGTGCGGCGGCGGCGGGACTCGGGTTCCACCCCCGCCCAGGGGGGGGGGGGGGAGAGATTACTGGTCCGATCGTCTCCGTTTCTTCCGAGAAACTGACTTTTTCTTAGAAGACAAATACCCATAGAAATTCGATTCTCGGCACATTCCATCATCGAATAAATGTAGATATCACTATAAAAACAGATTTTTTTTTAAATCTAAAAAAAAAAAAAAAATCTTTTGCGGGAATGTGTAGTGACTTTTTACTGTACCATTAATTTGTGTGAGTCTGTGTAGGTTAAAATATTTTTTTTTAAATATAAAATTTCTTATCAGCTTTATTTTATAAAGGATCAAACGAAACCAACCATAACAAGAGAATTCGAGGTTATAATATTCATAGCTTTGCACCGCCAAAAAAAAATGTTTTGTAAAAAAAAAAAAAAAGAGTACGATTAAAAAAAAATTATAAAATTAAATTTTAACCTTTTAAAGGGTTCTTTTTTTTTTCTAGTAATGGTATGTTAAAAGGTATTTGGGATAAAGATTGATTTTTGGAAAGAAATTCATTTAGCTTATTACCTAAAATTAATTTGATTTTTAAGATCATTTTTTTTGTGTGGGAAACATATTTCCCATCGCCCACAGGGAGTTATTCAATGGTTAGACAACTTACGTTACACGCATTTCTTTTTATATCGCATTGCGAATAGTGATTCTGATGCAGAAATTGATAATTTATTGCCAAATAACATGTTTAATGGCCGCCACGTTAGGCCTAATATTTAACAGGTATGAATGATCCAGAAAATGCAAAAAGCCAAATAATCGGAAAATAGGATGGGAAACAAATCTAAAGATCTAAGTTTTTGAGATATAAGAGCATATAAGATGGATGGTAAAGTCTTAGGAAAATGAATTAACCGTTTCAGTAACTAATTAATTACGCTAATTAAGCAATTAGTGCGTAATTTTTAAAAAGCAAATACTTAAGTTATTTCAGATATGGGTTTTTTTTATAAATATATTTAGATTTTTTTAATATTTGATTTATATAAGAGCATATATAAAATTAAAAAGGAAGAAAGAATGATAGGACTTTTTTTAAAACTCCTTAGAAAAATTAATATTTTTGTTTTTAGCGATTCGAAACGTTATGATAACCATTACCACAAAAACAATGGACACTTAAGTCAAATGTATAATGGAAAAATTAATTTTAAATAACATAAGTGGACTAGTAAAGAAAATCAACAAGTAAATGAAATGAAATTATTAAGTTTAAAACAATTAAATAAATCTATATAAGCATTCTTAAATAAATTCATGTTGAGTATTCCTGAAATTTTAAAACCATATGTTAAGTCACTTATTAATTAATTAGTACAAATAATTAATTATTGAAACAATTGAAGTGATTCTTCCTCAAATCCGGGCGTGAGGTTGTCGGGAATGAAGATAGCATGTTCATCTAAAATTACCACAATAAAATAATAATCGCTCTCTTTGGCAAGAAATTGGCGGTTGGGTCTAATCGATATAATTTTTAAATGACATAAAGCTCAACAGTAAAAATCGATACAGCAAGTCGATAAATTCCTGGAATGCGCGGGACTGTGGGAACAGTTCTCCCCCTTCACCGGTCCTGAATGGAAGCGGCTGCTTTCAACAGCAGATTACAGTGAATAGCGCTCCTGAAGAACCAGATGAATCATCAGCTGTGGTTGGTAGGGGACGAGGAGATGGTGAATGTGTGTGTGTGTGCCTTAAGCGCTCAGCTGGGAAATCGATAATATTTCTACTCGGAAAAATGGCAGTTCTAGCGAGTTGAGGAACAATCTCTCTCTAAAAACGTGGAGTGCATAAATGCAGACGATATGCAGATTAAGCATGAGTTTGTTTTGAAGTGATAATTTCGACTTCCTTACCAGGAAGGGGGAAAGTTAAACAAAGATTTTGCATTGTATTTTTTTAAAATTTCGAGTATGTGCTTCTTGCAAGTTAATTTATTTTCTAGTGTCAGTCTAAGGCAGGGGTACTCAACCTTTTTTTCCGCCGGGCTGCAACATGAGGATCAATGGAAAAAACATTATATGACCAAAGCAATATTTGACTCTTAAAATGTGAAAAATTGATTAGTATATTAAAAATCTTTTTTTTTTTCTTCTTTGCTCTTAAGGTATCCGACTACTTGCGACAACTTTTTTTAAAAAAAAATGGCGATTTTTTTGTGTTTTTTTTTAGATTTATTTAGTACACATTTTAAGAAAAAAAAAGGCTAAAATATTAAGAGAAAAATAAATCATTTCTACTAAAATGGGTAAAAATTGACAAAAAATTACATAAACGGGACCAGCTCTGTACAAATAGTAAATGAACAAATTCTCAATTTTTCAATTTTGATGCATGTATTACTTTGCTATTCCTTTTTGAAATGACCTTCAGGATAAGAGATATTTTAATTTTTACAAAAACTAAAGGACTGCTTTAAGGAAATTGCTTTAAAAAACAGTGATTATATTCACATACAGTATTTTAAATTTGTAAGAAAACAGTGATTGAAAAATCTGAAGGTTAAAACACTTCCACAGTGAAACAGCACACACACATAAAATTTCAGCAAATTATTTAAAAAACTTTTTAAACAATCGCTGTCCCCGTTTGAACCTTTCTAAAAAAACATTTTAAAGTTTGACATCTTATGTAATGTTATGGCATCTGCTTTTACTAAGACACTTGTAGTTTTTGTTCTAGTGAGTGGAAAATAAAAACCTTGGTATTTTTATAAAGTTAATAAGGTGGGCTACACAATAAAATCATAAAAAAAAATTTAATTTTTTAAAAAAAAAATCGTGATTTTAGGGTAGTCAGATACCTTAATATACTTTATTAATTTCTCTCAAACAGACATTTTTTTTTCAGTTTTATGCGTTTTTTATTGAGTTGTGAAGTAGTTTTTGGTTTCATTCCACCCATGACCCATTGTCGTACAAAAAAAAAACTGCCATACCATTTGATAAAATGATTTTCTTTCTTTTGATAAAGCTTCTCTTATTTTTATTTCAAACATTAATTTATTAAGCATTTAATGACTGCTAAAAGAAGTTTTGATAGAATTCCAGATTGAAATCAGTATATTATTTGTTTATAATTTAAACTCAGCTTCACCCATAAAATAGTCACTACTCCAGTTCAATTCGCTATATTCCACTGGTATTTCTTACTACTACCTGTTACAATTACAAATAGAGAGAAGGGAAAAAAAAATCTTTCAATTCATACCAGTACGACCCCCTTAGGGGGCTCACCTTCTTTAGGTGGGTACGGTTGTCACAATCCCGAGGTACTTTAGTGATCTTTTCCTTTTCCCAAGGGGTTTACTATCTTTGGTAAACACGGGTGTCAAGACCCCGGAGTACCCCAGTGATCCTTCTCTATTTTCGACCCTCCATCTTGTCATCCAATTTCTTCTTTTCCCGTCCAGACCACAGACCTATGAATGTTTGGCGCAGTATAGCCAAAACTGGCTCTTACGCCATAAAACACCAAACTCAACTCAACTCATACCAGTACGACATCAATAGCAAAATTGATGTATTTGATTGCTTGATTGATATAATTTTCAAGCTAAATTTTTAATACATTGTTCTTAAATAATTGATTCTTTTTTGTACAATGAGCAATGAGCCGGCCACTCAGAAAAGCCCGGTGGGCTACATGCGGCCCACAGATTAAGTATCGTTGGTCTAAGGTATTTAACCTCATAATTCCAATCGATGGGTTCATTAAATATTTTAATGATGCTTGTGGCACTATTTCTAGCAAGTGCTTTTCTAAACAATACTGCTTTTGATTTTTCCATATTAATAGCAATTCCCTATTTAGTGAACCATTTTTCCTTTCTTCTGATATATCTTTGGACGCTATTGCCAGCTTCTTCAGGCATTGCGCTTTTTGACAGGATTGCAGAGTCGTCATTGAATGAGTGAGTGAATATTAACGTCGCACTGTTCAGTTACACGAGGGCTTTTGGCGACGGACCTCGTAATTTTGAACTATGGTCAAGTGACGAGGACGACACCTGAGCTAGTATCCCCCTCTCCTGACTACCACACCACATCAACGGGAGGACGTTTAACCTCTCGACAGATTTAACGTGCAGCGCTCCCCTACACGGTGGGTCTTTAGTGGTACTGGGCTCGAACTCGTTACAAGGTTAGCCACGATCTGATACCTTGACCACTAGGCGTCTTCATTGAAAAGTCATATTGGGTATTAGGGAGTGTGAATATTAAAGTCGCACTGTTCAGCTACACGAGGGCTTTCGGCGACGGACCTCGTAATTTTGAACCATGGTCAAGTGAGACGAAGACGACACCTGAGTTGGCACCCCTCTCCTAACTACCACACCAACCGGAGGACGTTTGAGCTCTCAACAAATTTAACGTGCATCGCTCCCCTTCATGGTGGGTCTTTAGTGGTACTTTGCTCGAACTCATGACATGCCTGCCATGATCCAATACCTTGACGATTGGGCTACCGCAGCCCTATTGGGTATTAGGCATGTCGCTGGTGTAAATGCTATAAAAAGTAGGACAAGATGCTGCCTGGGGCGTTATCCTGCAGAGACGGTACTACTGATTTTGACAGTGGCGTAACGGAGAATATTAGAGCCCCTTAGAATCCCTGCCCCCTCCACAACGCGGAGGTGTAAGTCAAGCCACTGGATTTTGACGTATAAAAGGTTCTATTGTTAAAAAAATTGTACATAATTTTGTTGAAGTTAGGTGAAAAGTCGAGCTTGTGATCATTTTATAGAGTAGACCACCAGGCTACATCCTGTTAAACGTTTTCTTGACATTTAAGATGACGCCGCAAGTGTAGGGCCTATTGTTGAAGCCCTCTGGAAGGTTGATTGATTGATTATTAACGTCGCACTGTTTAGCTACACGAGGGCTTTTGGCGACGGACCACGTAATTTTGA
>BMAV01004443.1:39823-54952 GCA_019973955.1 Trichonephila inaurata madagascariensis | reverse complement strand
CAGATTTAACGTGCATCGCTGCCCTACACGGCGGGTCTTTAGTGGTACTGGGCTCGAACTCGTGACAAGGCAAGCCACGATCCGATACCTATACCACTCGGCTACCGCGGCCACGCCCTCTGGAAGGAGGTTTGTTGCTATGGGCAATTCGTGTGTATCGTGGAAGTTGCGAATATTGCGATGTTCGTTAATTCTCTCAAGCAGGATTTTTTCTTTCCGAGAGGGCTGATCAGACAGTAACTGCCAGGAAATTTGGGATTTTCTCCAGTTTCGAAAAGATTGTGATTTGTGTTATTTTCCACCCTGTTGAGAAGATGGAGGCTTCTTTTAAAATGGTTTTTTTTTACATGTAAAAGATTGCTTTTAGAGGTAGTGGCTTCAAGTGCACATGTTTCGTGGAGTCTGCCAGGTGCTTTTTTTGCTTTTCAAATTAATGATGATATTCCTGATTGCATTGATTGATTGATTTTGTGGTCAATCATATGTTGTTGTTTTTTGGATTTCCGAAGAGTGTTTCCGAGGATCAAAGCACCCTGAGCACACCGCTTGTGTTTAGTGAGGGTCAAATGTCGATTCTAGCCCATTCACCTTATAATTTGTAATTCACGCTTAAAGATATTCTAAAAACGAAAGCTCGCAAATTGGACAATAATTCGAAAACTTATTTTAAATAAAAATGGTCTTTTGAGGAGTTTTTCATAAATAACGCGAAAGTGTTGTACATAATAAAAACGCCCAGACAATTTTTTACAGCTTCGATCAATGCAAGAAGAGAAAAAAAAATGCATACTGATATTTTCAATAATTGAGTAGCAAATCAGATCCTTTTGATTGGTATAGAATGCGAAACAAATAAATTTTACCAGTATGTACGGTAATTAAGTAGAAAGAGATATCTAAATCAAATTTCAGCGTTTTATTGTTTCCAATAATAAATAATGGCAATCATTTTGATGTAGACCCGAACTTTTACAGCGGCTACGATTTACGTTCTTGTTAACAGGTTCTAGAAAATGCGTATAAAAATCGTACTTTTCAATGCCACTGAAACATAAAAAAAATGCCTTTGGTAATAGTCTGCAGATAGACTCAGTTTAATATGAATTTTTAGTGAATATTAAATTTGATGTCCTTTCTTATTATTTAATGAGATTGAGTAGTTAAAAAATGATTATTAAAAAAAAGTAATAAAAAGCGAAAAAATAACTTAATACTTCTCTCTTTATGCTCGTGCAGATTTATATGGTTGCTTAACAATAAATTTATTATTCGGCAAAATCTAGGCTTCTAAAAGTAATACGCTGATGTACAATCAAGTTTCAATTTGCTAAAGGAAATTATAAATATAAATGCAGAAAGGTAAAAACTATTTGGTTATTCTTTTACTCAATAAGGATCATCACAGAATATAACCATTTTTAGAAGAAAAAAAACTAATTATTTGCAATTTATATATTGTTACGAATTTTGAGTAAATAATCTGTATTTGGATGTATAATGTACAATATTTTTATATTACTCTATGTCAGGGTGGCGAACCTTCATGGATCAACGTGCCATTTTTTCCCACAAAAAAGTGTTTAATGAGGTATGGACGTGCCGTCAAATAACTTTGAATTGTGATTATTGGGAAAATAATAAAATACTAATAACACAAAACTCTTATTTACTACAAAAAATATACCTTTTGCACTTTTTTACTTATAAATGTTTTAATTATACGTGTAATTCAAATTAAAGAGTAACATTAGTGTGACTTCTGTTGTATATATAGCAGATTGGATAGCAAATAACTTATATTAGGATTGTAAGATGTTACTTTTTGTAGACTACATATATGCTAAATTTGAGTCATCTGCCAAATGATTTCTAAGCAATTGATTATTTTTGCTGTGGTTCACTTTTTTGACAAAAGGGTTTGTGAATTGTTTAAAAATATCGTTTTACAGACGAAGTTCTGAATATCACTGTTCATGGAACACACACTACTTTGTCGCTTTTTCTTCTAATGCCATGTTTCTCGGTCCACCAAATTTGAAATTCTCTGTTACACTTACTATCTTGCACATTTTGTTCTTTTGCTGAACTAGCCATGTTAAATAACAATCAAAAATCGTAAATATAACTCAGATAAACTTTAAATACAAATATGTGTCAATGACTATGCTATGCGTAGACAAACTTTACATCATAAGCAGTTGTAGTCTACGAAGTAACTAAGGCAAGACACTAACAAACGAGTGTGCTCCCCGCGACCGATCACTCGCGTTTGTTCGTAATACTTCATAGTGAATTTTGAAAATGCAAACCATTTTGATCATTGGAGTACCAAAAATATAGTGTCGCATGTTGTCAATGGCTCGCGTGCCTCTGGTTCCCCATCCCTGCTCTATGTTATGTTTAATTTATGTTGAAGTTGTAATATTCGCAAGCGACGCCATCCCTTACGTTATAATGGGGATTCAATGAGAACATAGCGATAGAGCCAAGTTGGCATCATTTTTGGCAATTTTGGGACTCTCTGGAAATTAGTGGAGAAATAAACTAATTTCATGACCTATATGGCGCAAGCGTATCTTTCTCGAAAGATCCATGACGGATATAAATAGGGAGACGCTCGCCGAGCTTAGTCAGTATGGTTTTGACTAGCGACTTTCCTTGATTGTTGAAGTGATTAGACACTAATAATTGTGTCTGAGTGCTGTTGAAGGTGTGAAGACGTTCTGAGATTTATTCTGCGAATTTTGCTGCTAGATCTTGTATTTCAAGGATTGCTCTATCGACAATTCTCATCGCTCTTAAACTACTGTCTTGTACTTTGCGACTAATTTGCATAAAATCCTCGAATCCCGGATCTGCGTAACAATATCAAGTCTGCAAAACACTTTCAAGAAATATTATTTAATTCAAATGCTGGACTTAGTTTGTACGAACCCTCTCACTTTGGTGTGAGGATTAACTGAAGGAAAAGCGATATTTCTAAAACTCTACAAGCCTTTTATCTTGTCACTTTAAATTAATTTTTTCGAAATAGCTAATGGGAGCAAATCAATTTTATTCGATAATGATTAATTTTTACCATATATACTTAACTAAAGATACAAACAGTTCAAATTCTTGAACTTGAGATACAAATCTCCTAATTTTATTCCTAGATACACGAACAATTAAAAAACATTAATATTTAACAGTCTCATATAAAATAAATTTAATAGCTAGATTCTTCAGCGAACTCAATTCACTTCAATTCTATTTTGCATATGTAATGGTTTTTTTACAAGTTCTGCAATCACTGACGTAGGCCCTGAGTGAGGCCGTTATCAAAAATTCTTTGGGGGCCCTTTTTGGAAAATATATAAAAATGATTGCAATGGTAAAACTTGTATGAAAGTGTTAAAATAAGTATTCATAATGTATAAAAAAAACTTCATTACTGAAGGATTAACTTAGTTGTTTAACTAGGTGCCTTCCGCAATTTTTTTTTTTTTAACGCATTTATAATAATATCCATAACAGATGATTTATTTTTTCAAGTCCATATGTTTCAATTGATAGTAAGGCTGCATAATACCCTACAAATTTCAATAATACCGAAAAAAAACTTTTTTTGCATTTTCTTGTGGCCCATATCATTGGGAAGCTTGCCTCCACAAATTTTAGATCTGCTAACAAATTAGTTTTTAAGATATTTGTGAAGTTTTCTGAAGTTAGGTTTTGGTTTCCTTTTAAAGCAGCATTCCAATTTTAAATTGAATTAATTAAAAATATTTTTGAGCACAATCAACTCTTTCAGTGGGAAATGGTGATTAATTTCAATTTTGATAACTAAAACCATTTCTGCTTGATTATGTTTTGAGTTTTTTTTTAAGTTCTCATAATTATTTAATTAAGATTGATTATTTCAAGGCTAATTTTTGTTTTAAAAAAATAGTTTATATAACTTAGATGCGTTTTCTTTGATTTTTTCCTGTTGAGAAAATGCCACGGCCAAAACTATCTCAGGTTGCTATGAAAAACAATATTTGGAAGCGATTGAATACTGAAAATGATATTTCTAAGAACCAGCCCTTCAATGATACTGTTATAAGTATTCCGAATACAAGTATTTTGACTACAAATATTGTAGATAAAATGAATGTTTCTGTGATGTGCCAAGTTACATTATCGAAAGCATATAGTGGTACCATATTAGGGTATTTGAGTTCTTGATATGTGGGCGACTTTAAAAAACTTGTTAAACTTCCCCAATTTAAAACTAAAAAAAATTAAATTTTATGTTCAAACCTGGTGATTTTTAGCTTAAGTTAGTATCATGAAATGTTTTACATAAATGATTTGTGTTTCAAAACTTTTCTCAAAATATTTTACAAAGGTCATGCTGAATAATCTGTCGTCGTAACAAACACTATCAATTTTAAGCAAAACTATATTTCGAATTAAAAAAAAAATGTTTTGAATTGAAGTAGTGTTTTGATATAAAACATAAGTTGTGTGTGTGTGTGTGAAAAAAAATAGAGCTTTACAGGCATTATAGGTTTTTGTTTTATGCCTTTACAAACTTTAAATGCGTTTTTTTTTCGGACTTTTTTTAATTTTGAACTAATCCCTAAGGCTTTTTTTCTCTTAAGATAGAATCTTGAAATTTCTTGTATATACTCAGAAACGTATGTTCTACAAAAGTTAGAAAGGAGTTTGTGTGTGGTCTGGGATCTCTAGTTATTATTTTTTTTTTTTTAAAAAAAAATGCTAATTTTAATATTTTAAAAATTTTCGTGTTTTTTCCAGGTTTAGCTACAAAAATAAGTTTTAAAAATCAACAAGGAGCAACAGGTTTTCAAATCCATACAAAGTTTTGCTTGCAATAATCCAAGAAATATAAAGCACTTAAAACGACTACAAATTTTTAAAAATCGAGCATTTTATAAAAATTTGGCAAAAAATTTTAATTTTTTAAAATTGTAAAATAATGGATAGTCAAACTGTGACTTTTGGCTTTCAGAATCAACTTAATAATATAGTATTAATATAAAATATTTTTACTGTTACTGACTCCAAAACTTTTTTTGAAAAAGGGTACTCTGTAGCCTTTATGTCCAAAGACCAGTTTTGACCTGAAAGTTCTAAGAAGACTTTTAATAATTTTCAGCTTAGAAAAACTCTCAGTTGTGACAGGAAGAGTATGAAATAGTAGGGATGCTATCATAATATCTGGGAAACTTGTGACAGATCTGTCCGCGATCCTTCAACTAATCCTCTTAGGAAATCTTTGGGCTATCAATTCGCGTTATTCACAACCAACCCTTTCGAAGAAGATAATCGTGATATTCAAATTAACTTACTATATATAGTCCAAGTTTTCTATCGTGGTCGCGGTAGCCGAGTGGTATAGGTATCGGATCGTGGCTTGCCTTGTCACGAGTTCGAGCCCAGTACCACTAAAGACCCGCCGTCTAGGGCAGCGATGCACGTTAAATCTGTCAAGAGGTGAAACGTCCTCCCGTTGGTGTGGTGTGGTAGTTAGGAGAGGAGGGTGCCAGCTCAGGTGTCGTCCACGTCACTTGACCATGGTTCAAAATTACGTGGTCCGTCACCAAAAGCCCTCGTGCAGTTGAACAGTGCGACGTTAATATTCACTCACTCAACAGAATACCAGCCTCTCGTGGGTCATTTTTTTCTCCTGCTGTAGGTTTATAGAAATAGGGTCTACGATTTCATATAACAAAGGAAAAAAAAAATGGCCGCAAGTATTTCATAATATCATACACCTCTCTAATATAGTAACTATATCTTCATATTCGCCACGTTTAGTTGGAATTAAATTAAGTTTACAAAATGCTTTCACTAAAACTGAGTAATTTTTTCGAATTACGAATAAGGTGTCATTTCATGGTGACCATCCATTTTGTACAAATCTAGCAAATCATATTCAAAATATTGATCAAAACATGGATTAAACTTAAAATTATTACATGATATGAATAATTGTTCAGTTTAGAGTATTTTTAAAATTACAAATGAAGAAGAGCTTGCTAAATCAAAACAGTTATGAAAATAGAAGGTTTAGTGAAATTGTCGAATCGGCCGCTTCTCCACCATATTTAGAAAAATCACGTATTTGGCGCGTTTTTGTCAAAAACGACTTCTCCTTCACTGGAGAACAAATTCAGAAGGGTTACCAGATTTAGCGCATTTATCGATGTGGCGAGAAAACACTTGGCGTTAGAAGCGGCCGATTCGACAAATCAACCGAAAGTTTCTCTGCTTTAAAGCAGTTAAAAAACTGTAATACATTTCTGAAGGCAGTTTTAGTTTCTCAAAACGTTTTGACAGGATGAAAACGCGTCTACTGGATTTCAGCACAACACAGATCTTTGTATTGAAAATAGCGATTTTTCTACTTATCTCACACAATATTAACAAATCCGTTATATTCAAGAAGTGGAGGATAATTTAAAAATATATTATTTCACAAATACAAAATTAATTTATTGTCGTATGTGTTGAGGCAATATCTATGCGTTCCTCGTTTTATTTTCATTACTTACTAAAACATGTATAAATTTAAAATTCATGATAAATGTATGCAATTTTTAAACTGCGTTCTAGCTTCATAATTCAAGACTTAAGAGAACGTATGTAACTCGTTTTTTACTATACAAATATATTATTTGAAACTCAGTGGCTGAGTAGTAGCGTATCGCGCTTCCACGCCACAAGTCCGGGATTCAAACCCCGGACTAGGCTTGGTCGACTCAGCCTTTCATCCCTTTAGTGGGTCGATAAATGAACAACAAACTTGCTTGGGAACTAAACACCGGAAAGTTCGCGTCAGACTGAGCACCTGACAGGAATATCTGCTCATGCTCCTCAGAGTCCAAATGTCATGAAAACCGAGCAGGGCACAAGAGGCCTTGGCCCTCTATGGGCTGTTGCACCACTGAGTTTGGTGAAATATACTATCTATTTCAGATGATTTTTTTACAAGGAATTTCATATAACGTTTTAACAGCGTAAAAATTAAGTCGGATGTGATATGAACTATATTGAACAGCATAAGGAAAAAAATCTTACCATTACAATCCAAATGTCAGATTTGTTGACTGTAGGGAAAAAAAGCTGCAATTTTTGGGAATTTCTTTATTTTAAGAAGACACAGTACGATTCAATTGACAAAAAATACAATTTAATTTTTTTAGCCTAAATTATTCTTTATATACTTTTCTATAAACTCGCAAAATTTGAAAGCTCTAAACTTAGAAAACACAGGATTATGATAGCTTTTACGTTCGTTTTTATTCGCATCCCTCTATGGCAAATCGCGAAACTTAAAACTTACTCCTCTCAGAAAGATAAAATAGCTAGTTTGTCTTCATTTAAAATGCTAAGGCTTTTTTTATACTCCGCCTAATGCTCTGGATTTTTTTTCTACCTATTGTCAATAGTACATGTAACAAAAATTGGTATGCATTTTTCAAAGCAATACTCTTATTTTTTTAAAAATAATTGCTCTGAATTTATACATTTTCTAAGGAATATACATAGTTTGACGGACTTGTAAATCAAATTTAGTGCGTGTACATTTTTTTGATGAGGAGTAGCATTTTAAAATCACTTCACAAATTTTTTCCTTAAAAAAATTAAATAGCTAGCTTTTTATGAAATTTTGAGCACAAAATCTGTTTTACATAGTATACACACATAGCAGGCAATCAAAGAAATTTTGGAAATCCTTAAATTAAAAATTTTTGCGTAAATCGTACCATCTCCCCTTAACTTACGTTTAAGGTATACGACTACCCTAAAATCATGATTTTTTTTTGAAAAATTGACAAATTTTTCTTGATTTTATTTTATAGGCCATCTTATTACCTTAATAAAAATGCCAAGTTTTTTATTTTCACTAGATCAAAAACTACAGGTGTTTTAGTAAAAGCAGCTGCCACATAACTTTACACAAGATGTCAAACTTTAAATTGCGGCCCCCCCCCCCCTAGAACCTCAAACGGGGACAGTGATTGCTCAAAAAGTTTTTAAAATAATCTGCTAAAATTTTTTGTCTAAAAGTAGAAGTGTTTTAACACCTTCAGATTTATCAATCACTGTTTTATTACAAAATTTGCAGTTCTTTATGAGAATATAATCACTGTTTTTTTAAGCAATTTTGTGGATCATGATTTTTTAAAAAAATTGACAAATTTTTTTTATGATTTTATTTTATAGGCCATCTTATTAGCTTTATAAAAATATCAAGTTTTTTTTTAATTTTCATTCACTAGAACAAAAACTACAAGTGTTTTAGTAAAAGCAGATGGCATAACTTTACACAAGATGTCAAACTTTAAAACGCGTTTTGCTCAAAATGTGTTTTTTTTTCTTCGAAAAGCTCAAACGCGGGGACGGCGATTGCTCAAAAAGTTTTGAAAATGATTTAATGAAATTTTTTGTGCATGATCTGTATAACAGTGGAAGTGTTTTGACACTGTCAGATTTATCAATCACTGTTTTATTACAAAATTTACAGTCCTTTATGTGAATATAATCGCTGTTTTTTTTAAACAATTTCATATAATCACTAAGTCTTAAAGTGCTCTTAGTAAAAATTAAAATATCTCTTATCCTGAAGGTCATTTCAAACATGAATAACAAACTAACACATCAAAATTGTTGATAAAATTTTTGTACATAGCGGGCCCCATTTATGTAATTTTTTGTATATTTTCACCAGTTTTTTCCCATTTTAATAATTTTTTTTTCTGTTTTCAATTCTGGAATTTTTTCCTTAAAACATACTAAATAAATCTAAGAATCACAAAAAAAAAATCCTCATATCTCCATTCTTTCAAAAAAAAAAAGTTGTCGCTAGTATTCGGGATACCTTTTAAATGCGCCACTACTGTAGGCGATTTCCTGTTCTTGCTCATATTTTCAACATTTCACCGCGCAAAGAATCACAGCGCGTAATCAGTGAAATTAACAGAATTAAAGAAAACAAACTTTAAAATCTCCTATTGTGAGGTTGTTAGAATGACTACTTATGGAAAACGTATTTTGGCCACAGAATTACTCATGATGTGGGGCAATTCACTAGTAAATAAAATAGATGGTGAAAAGGACTTCTAGAGCCTTTCCGTTTTGGGGCCGAAAAAAACAGCATTTAAATAATTTTTTCACGTAATAATATTCGTAAAATAATCTTATATGTATATTCTGACGCTAAATACAGTCGAACCTCCGTATTACGTACCTCTATATAGCGAATTTTTCTGTATTGCGAACTTTCTCCTTTAACCAAGAACATTTCACGATTTTCTTAGTAGAATAACCTCCCTATAGCGAAGTGCATTTTTTATATAACGAACTTCTACCGAAATTCAATTTTTTTTTTCTCCCTTTCTTTAAAGTATTTCTTTCTTTTAACTAATTTTATGGTGGTCACAAATCTGGAACTGGTTTTATTAGGTGTTTAACTTGCCGAGAATTCTGGGCGTTTCATCCAAGAGCAAGCAACCTTTATAATCCCCACTGTCCAGTTCATTAGAAATATCTTCGATATCTCCTTTACCCCTTAGTGGTTTCGTGTCCCCGAACTAGTCTCTATCCATCTGTAGTATTGATCAGTCGTGCTGCTACCTTCGTTTGTTGTAGCTCGAAAATGTCAAAACGCAAGCGCTTGAGCATCGAAGAAAATATTTAATTTTCCAGGAAGTGGATAAAGGCGACAAGAAACTTTCTTTCTTATAGGTAAGATATAATTTACAGAAAGGTGTGAATAATTACTTTTTTTTTTATATATAATGAATTTAAAATTTGTTTTATGAGATTTTTATAAAGGAAATTGAGAGATGAACCTCTATATGACGAACTTTTTTTCGGGATTTAGCGATTTCGTTAGCGAGGTCCGACTGTATATCAAAAAAATTATCCACTTGTATATTTTTTCAAAATCATGCTTCCAAACGTAGTTAGTCACCTTAAATTATATCAATTTTGGTGAATATTATTAACTATGGAATAAAAATCTAAAATTATTCGATTCTATATTACAATGTTAACTAAAACTTCACACAGGCTGCTTAAATGATAAGTAAACATGCTAATTTTATTGTGTTTTTTCTCTGTTTTTCAATTCCTACTATTAGTTCACAATCTTTCTATATATACAGTCGAACTTTTTCCTGGAACAATTTACGATTTTTTTCGTAAAATAACCTCTCTATAGCGAAGTGCATTTTCTATATAACGAACTTTTCCTCTTGTGATTCAATTTTTGTTCTCCCATTTTTAAAGTATTTCTGAAAAAAATTTCAAGTTATTCCCTCTTTAATACATAATTTTACGGTGGTCATAAATGTTGAACTAATTTTATTAGATCCTAATTCGCTGAGAGCACTGGACGCGTTTCATTCAAGAAGTGGAACCTTTAAAGCCCCCCCATTGCCCAGTTCACTAGAAACATCTTCGATATCCTCTTTCACTGTCAGTGGAGTTGTTCAGTGTTCTAATTATAAAATAATGTATGTTTAATACTACTTGTATACTTCAAATTATAAAAGGTCCTTAAAAATCATTTTAATGTAAAATTTTCTTAATATTGAAAATACATTGAATTCTTCGACACTCTTTTTTTCCTTTCTTTCTTGATGGGTAAGAGATAAAATAAACATATATTAATTTAAAAAAAGGTGTGAATGATTACTTTTTTAATAATAGTGTTTATGAATTTAAAATTTGCGTTATAAAATATATTAAAAGATGAACCTCTGCATAACCAATTTTTGCCATATAACGAACTTTTTTCGGGATTTAGCAACTTCGTTATATAGAGGTTCGACTGTATATGTATATATATCTTGTTCAAATTTCCAATCGTTAATAAAGTACTTATTCATCCATTCAAGTTGAGTTTTTTTCATACATTAATTCATTAAATTTAATTAATGAATAAATAGTAACAAACAAAAATAATAGTCTAACACCATACATAAAACGGAAAATCGCTCTTGTTCCTGTAGCGCAATGGAATTCTAATCCAAAGGTCGTTGGTTCGAATACCCCTGGGATGGCCTAATTTCTGAGAATGTGATTTTATTTTTTTTATTACTTGTTTCCGATTCATTCATAAAATTGTTTGTCTACTATAATATATCTGCTAACTCATATGAAATAATAATTTTCTTTTTACACTTATAAGTTAAAATTGTGTTAAACGTTATTTAAAAAAGCTTTTTTGACTCTCTAAAGTTGGTAACAAAATTAAAAAAAAAAAAAAGAATTTGAAACAAATATATAATACTGATATGTGCTTATAAAAGGTTTATTCTTTTGATACAAAGAGGTTTTAGGTTGTTTTAGCAGCATAATTTTTTAAGATTTTGATTTTAAATCTTTAAATGCGTTTTTCTCCAAAACAGATTTTTCCATATTTGATCGCACTGCAAACATATCTCAAAAAAATCTTGAGATAATTGCATGAAATTTTGCATCATAGCTTATTATTATAGTATGCATACTGTGAACTAGAGAATAAGAAAAAAACAATATATTTACTTTTTTTATGACTGTTTTTTTGTGATAAATGCAAAATTTTCATTTTGTGCACTTTTTGACCTCTAATTTTGTGATAAATTGAATTATTCAAAGTTGATAAATCAAAGCACAGGCAAATGCTTTTTGAATAAAATTCCAAGAGCTTTTTTTATCTTATGCATTAGAATTTATTTTACAGTGTTAGCCGCGATGTGCAAAAAAATGCCTAATTTTAACCTAAAATTGTCCATTTTCTTACAAAAATATATTGAAATTTTTTTCTTCTTTGATATTTTTATAAATTTAGTTATAATCAAACAAAAAATTAGTTTAAAGATGAATTTTTAGCAATATTTCAAAAAAATGTTCCTGCAATTAGTCAGGCACCGTAAAAACAGCAGTTTGCTGTTTAAAGGTGCTAACCTTTCACTTTTTTTGTGTATAATTGGGCAGGAAAATAAGAATTTCTGAGAAAAAAAAAAAAAAAAAGGAAAAGCAAATCTAAAGAAAAAGTAGCACATCAATCTTCAGGGGAAACCAAAAGAGAGGATTGAAATATATATATATTCTTTCAATTCACATACACAAAATATTTCTTACAATGTGTCCTGATTATATTTATATATACTAAATTTTTTTTTTAATTTATCAACTTTGCTTCCAATTCTTATTCGATCAGAACATTTTGAACATATCAGAAGTAATAGAATAAAATATTAGCAAATTACTTTTGCATGCGAGAAATAATTTATTCATATAAAAATTAATGCATACAGGAAATTTTATTCCAGTTGATTTTCGAAAGATACTATGAATGACACATTTTACTTCACTCGCTCATTTAGAAGAACATTGTTTTGAAAATTGTAGCTATTCTTATGAAATATATATATATGTGATGCTTTTGAGAACATTAGTATATAATAAGTGAATTTAGTAATGCTACGTAGCCCAGAAAAACCATTTAACCATATCAAACAATGCATAGAAAATATTTCCCTTTAAGGATTGGTTAGAAGATGCAAAGAGAACCTGTTACAGATTCACTTTTTGAAGATTATACAAATAGGCTAATGACAAAATAATCATGACACAAATTACTTGAATAAATTTACTTTTAAATATTTAATCCTTTCCCCCCTATGGATTTGAAATGAAAAACAAAAACTGATTATTAGAAACATTTTTAATATGTAAAAAAAAGAAAGAAAACACATTTCTTAGCCCATTTAGGACTGGTGCTTTCAAAACACGTTAAATTCTAATTTTTTTTAAAAAAAAATCATTTTTCTAGTTACTTTTCTTATTTTGATTAAAATTTTAAATTTCATATTTAAGCTGTTGATTATAAATTAATTTTATTTTTAGTTAGCGAGATTTTCACACCTAGATCAAAGGATTTTATTCTCATGTTTTGAAGAAAAAGAATTAAAACTTGGGGTAGTCTTTAATGGGTTAATATTATCGTCAACTCTTCTATTTCTTGTGCGTTTGAAAGGTAAAGAATTGTATTTCCATCTTTATAACAATTTATGCTAAAGTTAAAATTTCAATGTCATCTATTTTTCATACCTTTTTAAAGATATGAAACACTGTTTCCTAAGCAGGTAAGAAAGTTTCCTTAATTAATGAATAAGATATAAATTTCAGAAATCTATGATCCAAGATTATGGTTACTCCACCCACTAATTACAGCAATTTTTTTTTTTTTAAAAAAATAAAAAAATTTTCAATGTCATTTTAAAAAAAAAAACCGAGTCAACTTAAGTAACAAGACTTGGCGATAATGAAAGGAAGGATCATAAAAAGGAAAAAAATCTATCAGCCTACCTCCCCCTCCACTATAAAATAAAGTAATACAATGAGCCTTCTGTATTTTTTGAATTTTAACTAAACTAATGTTACTATCATTTTCCAAGCTCTAAAATACTCACTTATAATTTCAAGTCTCTTTCATACTCTGAATTCGTTTTGTTTTCAAAGGTCTTACAATTGTAGAATAATCTAAAATTATAGCAAAGTTTCCTCTGTCTTAAATAAAAGTAAAAACTGCAACATAAAAAAAAAAGAAGTTTATTCAATTTTTTTAAATGTAAAAACTCAACATTTCAAAATGAACTTGTTTCCTACGATGAATTAAATGTACGCCAATGGATAAAACCTAAAAAAAAAAAAATATCAGTCAAAAAATAGAAATTAACAGAAATCAATATAAATACAAAAAAATATCTGGTTCAGACATTTTAATAAAAGTACTTATAGGGAGGCTTCAAATTTCATTCTTATTGGAATATTTCAAAAACACATTTTCTTATCTGAGAATCAAAAAATTTAACGAATATAAATCTTAATTTTTCAAATGTGTGATACAGAATTTGGAATGGAAATGCAATACATAAACATTTTACAAAGTTCAATACCTTAAACATTGAAATTATAGAGAAAATAAATTTTTATTATGAAAACTAAACACACAATATTTTGCTAAATATACTAATGAAGTTTCTTATTTCTTTGGAATATAAAAAATGCAGTTACATAAAACATGGTAACATCTTGCAATGATTAATTACTACTTTTCCATTTCGCTGAAGCAAATCTCGCCAAGCAGGCTTTAATGGCGACAACACACACAATATACACATAAAAAAAGGTTAATAAATGTTTTCTCATTAGTTTTTCATCCATTTTTTTATGTATTATGTAAAACCATTAATTATAAGAGCACAATATTTTTTGAAAAGGTGGTGATAAAAAGTTACTAGCAGGAATATTCCGTTTGGCGTCGATTGTATAATTTTGTGTGACTTTTATCACTTGTGCCAGAAAAACAGAAAAGAACAGATTAATTTAATACACTTTGAATCAAAACAAAATAGCAATTATTATTGAAACATTCAAATTAGAGACAGAGATATAATGCAATCATTTAATGTTCAATTCACAATACAATAAGACTAGGCAAATAAATACTAATACATAAACTACAGAACAGAAATTTGCACTCTTTAAAAATTTAAACAATAATACAGACATTAAGGATTTTAATTTTTTTGTACTTAAAAAAACAAAAAATTTTTTTTTTGAAATTGAATTCCAAATAAATTATTTGATAAAGTCTTATAATTATAATAAACAGAAAAGTAATTTAGCTTAAAATGTAATGTACAAAAGATTTCAGAATTATCAATATTCTATTTGACAAATTACCCCCCTCGCCCCAAAAAAACAACTGGTTTCATTGACATAAAAATCATAATATGCAAAACTGAGAAGTCAATACTTTTTTAATTTACTAGTAACCAATCAAATTATATAAATAATTGTTAATTTATATCAATAATTTATATCAGAGTGAAAAAAAGAAGTATTGGTTGGTAAGGGAGGAGGGTTTGAAATAGGAGAAAACTGTGGTAATCTCACAAGTTTTTGAATTGTGTGTTCATTGACAAATGAAACATCAGAAACATTTAATTTTCAAATATGCAAAAATTTGACACAAATAAATTAATTTAAAAAAACTAGCTTTTATCCCAATGACGTTAATTTTCTCTCATTAATCATTTGATTCTTGTATTAATTATTTTTTACTTTTTAGTTCGA
>BMAV01004443.1:4413-37654 GCA_019973955.1 Trichonephila inaurata madagascariensis | reverse complement strand
TCTATTTAAATATTTTAAAGAGAAATTTTAAATAATCTGCCCAAAATTGGGATATAGGAGACAACTTCATTTTTTAACAGGATAATGATGCCAAGCGCACTGTTCTCAATGTAGGCCGCATGTGTCTCTATAACTGTTCCCAAATTCTGAAAACACCTCCTCAATCACTTTATTTAGCCATGTAGAACATGTTTGGCGAGAATGTGATTTATGAGAAAAAGAAAACATGACATATAAAAGCATAATGGGAAGTAAAAACAATAATCACAGAAGCATGGAAATTACAAAAAACTGATTAAATCTATACGAAGACGTTTAAAAGTTGTTGTGGACACTGAAAGATATTCTAATTACTAATGAATTAAAAAAGAAATACAATACTTAAAGCTATGTTGAGATTTTTAAAAATAATAGTTATACTATTGGCTCAAGTGTAGTATGGGGGAGGGGCACTTTGGATTTGGTGATTTTTATTTAAATGTCATGGGGGCAAGGCCGGATCTATGTATGGGCTGCAGCCCAGGGCTCCTGGTTTCTAGGGAGCCCCCTTCTCCGTTGAAGATAAAAAACAGAAAAAGATACATACAATCAAAATATAAAATAATAAACCAGTAAAAGAATAAAAATCAAAAATTAAATACCATATAAAATTTATTTTTATTTTCGAGAGCAATTGAAACATTCTTAGTACCTGTTTATTCAAGTTTCAAGAGTAAGAAGTAAGTACCAATACACATTTCTAAATTATTTAAGTAGGAAGATATTGAAGTTACGATTAAGTATTTTCTGTATTTTCAAAGATTGAAAACATCAGGATTTCCCATAAATATTTATGTTGTCTTAAAATTTGTGATGAGTAACTATATTACTTCTATAGGATGGGGAAAAAAAATCATTTTTATGGATTATGGAGATGCAAAATAGTCTTGATTTTCTAAGTCGGTTTTTTTAAGTATAGGTAGCAACAGCAAGTAATGGACGACAACGGAAAAATAATATGTATTTAAAGTAAGGCAAATAATTCTTAAGTTTAATTTTATAAAATCCTGTTTTAAATCGATGGACCAATAAATAATAATCAGTGTTTTAGGTTTTAGCCAGTATAGGCAAGGATTTTTTATTTTTTAAAATTAACTAGGTACTTTTTTCAATTATCTCAGAAATATACTATGCTGTTTTGAAAAAATTTGTTAGAATATTTTTAGTATATTAAACACAGTCGGTTGTGTTATCGTAATTTTATTACCTAAACTTCTAAATTGATTTTTGGGAAAATCAAGTACTTCATTAACAATATAAATATGCCTGGCAGAAACTATAAAAGTGCAGCGGAAAAAAGAAAATTACTGTTAAATCGAGAAAAAGAATACATTAAATGTGTCAAAAATTTAACTTTTTTTTACAACAGAACAAAGTAACAAGAATATAACAAACGCAGAGACATTAACACTAGATTGCCCAAGAAAGTCATTTTGACTGCTTTTTGAGATTTCAAATAGAAAAACAATTATGTATATAATGACACAACTTAAGACTTTTTTTTAGAATACACTTTTTTCTCAAGTGAAGTAAATTTTTCTTATTGTTAATATTTACTAATAACTTGCTATATGACTGTAAATAATATAAAAAATTAATTTTAAGCAAATTTTTTTACACATTAGTTATTCTTTCACAATTCAGTCATTTTGACTGCTTTTGGGCAATATAGGTATATACTAAATGTCAGTCTTTTTAGTGTTAACAAGTGAAAGGGAAAGTAAATTCGCCAAAGAAAACGGAGAAACACAACAAGCAAATATTAATGATGAAAATATGTAAGATTTCGATGACCAGCAGCCTTCTGAAAAAGGTTTTGTTCAGCCAGAGGACATCTGTAATGCCCCGACCGAAAAGTGTTCAGAAAATATTGGGTATGAGTTTGAGAAATATGTGTTGAGGTAGGTTCGCGGCCTAAATCGATTATATCCTTTCACATGAAACAAGTTATTTTCAAAATAATGATCCAAACAATATATATATTCAGTTTTCAGTAATAGAATACAAAGAACAAAATAAACCATTTTCGAATAATCATTTAATTAAAAAACTTAAAAATGGCCAGGTGCTGGAAAGATTTTGGTTAGGTATTGGTAGTGTTTTTTGTTTCACTGCAAACTTTTTCTAAAACAAATTCTCAATACACAACCGGCTTTTCTGATTGAAAAGTTGTTTAGAAAATCATAAAAATACCATTGAACATAAAAATCCAGTGTTAGTTTGGTTGACTCAAAAAGAAAAAAGTCTATTTTATATAGACAGTTACAGGAGCAACTAAGAAAAGATACAGAATATTACCACTATGTCCTCAAATGGGTTACTTCGGTAGTAAAGTATTTGGCTATAAGAGGTTATCAATTAGAGGGGTATCGATTAAGTTTTTGGTTCTCCACATAGTGGTAATTTTATGGGTGCCTAGGAACAGCTTGCAGAGTTCGACCCATTCATTCGTGAACATATTGAACAGCGAGAATTAAGACCAAAATTGTTAATATCGTACTTATCAAGTTAATATATGAGCAAATAATTGAGATCATGAGCAAGCAAAACCTTAAAACAATTACAACTCAAATAAATAATGATGACACAAAGTATTATTCAATTGTGATGGATTCAACACCAGATTTGTTCCACAATGACCAACTTGCTATAGTAATACAATATTGTTTTCGGGGAAAAGTGTATGAAAGATGAGTCTCATTAATTAATATTAGCATTCACACTGGCTTATGCTTATTTAATTCTCTACAAGAATTTTTAGAAACAAATGGACTGCTATTGGATAATTGTAGGGGACAGTCATTTGACAACGCTGCTAATATGTCCGGTGTGCAAGCTCTTTTTAAAGAAAAAAAATAAATTCACTAATTATGCACCGTGTGCTGCACTTTCTCTTAATCTAGATGGTGCAGAATCAGTTAAGGTTGCAACTGAAATCATGAACGTCTTTGGATTAGTGCAACAAGTATGTTTTCTTTTCTGCTTCCACCCATAGGGGGAAATTTCTAAATCGTGAAATAAAACTAAAGTTTACCTAAAAAAGTTTAAGTCAGACCAGATGGTCTTGTCACTACAATGCTGTTGAAGTCACAGAAAGATAATTATGATAATGTGGCGGTGGTATCTATATAAGCCATTAACAGCCTCCAGATTGAAGTGATCATTTTAGTCTAGCGGTTAAGTTACGAGTGGGTATGGGACAGAAAAATTTGAAAAGAGACACGCTTATTGTTGTGTTAGATAAGCTAATCCTTGATTTAAACAGAAGCCAAGTATATATATATATATGCAGAATATAGTAAGAAATTAAAATTTTTGTTGGATTTCCAAGATCAAAGTAAGATGAACGTCTACCTGGAGAGTGTATGCGCTATTGATTACTATTCAGATGACGTAGACCAACATTTAGTACATGAAGGTGTTCAGTTCAAAGCTTATCTAACGATAACACAAACTAGTCCTAGCTAGAGTCCTATACATGTAGTAATATGTCCAATTTAATTTTTGAAAAGAAACTTGTTGACGTTTTACCAAATTTGTATACCATTTTAAAGATTTTTCTAATGCTCCCTATTACTAGTTGTGAAGCGGAGTGTGCATACTCTAAAATGTTCTATATAGAAAACAAATATAGGACAACAATGGCAAATATACTAGGCTTAATTATTTATCACTTCTTTCTATTAATACTGATCTCACCTAAGACTTAAAATGTGATGAGCAAGTAGTGTAGAAATTTTTTTTTTTGTAAATTATGTAATTGTTTATAACGTATTTAGATTGAATGAAATAAAAAAAACAACATTAAATGTCATATATTTTAAATTTCCCGCACAATTTTTTCTTAGGAAAATGGCAAAATTTTTAATTATTTAGAAGGCCCCCAAACGTCACTGTCCGGCCCTGCATGGGGAGATATCGAATTCATTCTAAAATAAATAATTCTGAAAAAGTACCTTGGCGACCACTTTTAGTCGCCAAAAAAAGGACTGCGCAAATGGCCCCACTATACTACACTTTAACCAACTTCAATCTATCAATGAATACAATAGCTATATGAAATGTAGACAATTTTCATAGATGATTCTAAGAAATAAAGAATTTCTCTTACTCGATTAAATAGATATGGAATGTTGATCGATATAATTTCGGTAGATTATCGCCGGCCTTTGTATCCACCACGACCTCTTCCTCCCCTGCCACCACGACCCTTGGGCTCAGGTCTCAATGATTTTTCGATGCGATCTACCATTTGTTTCGATTCGGGAGGTAGACCAACGAAACGGATTCTGCTTCCTTTTATCAAAATTGATTCCAAGTTTCCAGTATGACCGCTGGCAAAATGAGCCTTCACATCTTTTAAACTCATATGCATTCCCTCTAGAACTGATTTACCTCCTTCAGGATCTTTCATCAAGATCCCTTCAAATGTTTCTCCATTCTTAGTGTAGACCTTTATTACTTCTTCGACGAATTCATTAATGAGTAGTAACGGTACACTTTCTATCACCGAAGACATTACTCAGCAGCAAGAAAAACAGCGGAAAATAATGAGAGAAATAACTTGAAAAACAGCTTAAAATGAAGAGATATCACTAAAATCCTAGACGCCTAACAATCGTCAATTCCCGCTATTAATCGGTCACGACTAAGCATCATACAATTTACAGAATACAGTTACAGAAAATAAAAAAAAAATAAAAGACGCTAATTTGATCATCAGATCTAGGTTCCAAAACCAAGTTGAAAATTTTATAATTACTTATAAATGAGTTTTTAGTAAAAATATTAACTAAATTTATTATAATTTTAAAATAAAGTTAAATTTACTTTTAAAAAGTTTGTTACTTTTACTTTGAATATGTTTTCGAAAGGTTATTAACTGCAACTGCCTTAAGAATTAAAAACCTATTTTCCTTTTGAAATCAAGGTTTCAGTTTAAAGTGTACATTTTTTTTTTTTATGCTCTGCATTTGTAAATTTAAGTTTGCTGAATTGAGTTCTGAATTGTACTTTTTCAATTAATTTTCAATTTCTGATACTTTAAAAATGACAGAAGACTCAAATGGAGATTATACGAAGAATACAATGAGCATACCAAATCGTCCGAATTTGGTTTGTTGCTCAGTATACATATACTATTAAATTATTATTAGTCTTTAAATTTTGGTTTTGATTAAATGTAATGTAATGTAAGAATTTTTATGTTATTTTGAAAACAAGTAGAATCTTTCAATGGGGCTTATGCTATTTATAAGATCATTTAGTTTTTATTTGTTTGATACAATAAATAACTTTTTGTAAACATTATTGCAGATTTCAATGCTGTACAGTTTTCTTTGTATCGGAAAAAATTATTTGTTAAGAAGTGGGAAAATATGTAATCAATTGAAATTGTTCACATAAACGAAAGTAGCCTGAATAAAACAATTTTAATATGTGCCTTTTAATTTTTAATGTCATTTATATTGGTATATTATGAAGTATCTTATCACAGAAAAAGTACTTGGAAGTGCTTTTTCATCATTGAAGGATTTTGTACCAATCATCTTAAGTTTCTATTTTATCTTAATTAAATTTTCATCCAAAAATAATGCATTATCAACAAGATCCATGCTTCTAAATTTTAAGGTACTTAGTACTAATGTATTAACGTCACCACAGAAAGATTTGCACCATATAAATCGTGCCATGATATCAAAACAAGAAAGATTCTTATGTATTTTATTTGAAGAAAAAAGGTTTTTGTGGTGTGATTTTGGCTATACGGTGATGTTAATACTTAAAGTACCAGGTACTTACATACTAACATCACCTCAGCCAAATTTGTGCCATGCAAATCATGCCATTTCTCACTACAATCTGATTGGTTGAATTTCAATTGAAACATTTTAAGCTCTTTTTTTGTGGTTGTTGTTATTTTGATATGGTTTCAATTCACTTGGCGCAAATTTTGCTTCGGTAATGCTAATACACAAACACCAATTTTAGTTTTGAAATTTCTAAATTTTGTGTATTTTTGTATCATGAAACACACACATATCCTCTTAACTTTTTTCAGCAGTCTTTCCACAAATAATTTTTTTTTTTGTTTGATCATCTATATTTCTCTTTTTAAAGATACATTTATAAAAATTTTTTTCTCATTAGGTGGATACAGCAGTGAACTTTTTATTGAATCCTGAGGTGAAACGCAAACCAGATAATACCAAAGTTGCCTTTCTAATTAAAAAAGGTTTGTTTTAATTGTATGAGAGTAATATCTGTTTTTTTATAGCATGGTTTTGTGTATGCGGTAGCATTGATTAGGGATAAGGGCAACCATTTCTTCTACTTTTTTGAAAAAGTTAAATTTTTATTCCATTATAGTCACCTAAAACTGTGAATTATATTAAAACCCCACATTTTAGTTGACGTGTAGAATAAGCTACCGGTACTTATGCATTAGCCTCACAGCAGCAAAATTTGCACCACGCAAATCATGCAGTATCAAAACAAAAAGATTGTTTTATTTGAAAAAAAAAATCAGTCTTAGATTTTAGGGGAATATGGCTCAATTCATGTGGTGTAAATTTGGCTACAGTGATGCTAATACGTAAGTACCAGGGTGCCTCTTGGATTTTGGTTACATTTCACAGATTTTGCAGTGTAATAACTGTTTCGTTGCAGCAAACTGTATACTTTGGTAACCAAGGTATACAATGAAATCTGAATTTATTCTGATTGGATCACATGCTCTTTATATTAATTGCTATTTGTTAATGAAAATCAGCAGATGTTTTTAAAAAGAAAAATAATTTTTTAAATTAAAAATTTCATTGTTGAAAAACTTTTAAGATTTTGGCTTGGAGGTGTATTGCAAATTTATATGTATATATATATATTTAGTTTGCCTTTGGTTATTTTTGTGATTAGTATAACTGAAATGTGTCGCATTTACATTCCTTCTCCAAAAGAATTTTAAGAATGCAAGGGAAAAATACCTGTGATACAATGATGCATTTCTACAGGTTTGATTTCAATTAGTATTGAATGTTCAGTTTGCGAAAATGACAAGCATCTGTTTGAGGAGAAAAATTTAAGTGATGATTATATTTAAAAAACAACAAAAGAGGAATAAATGGAACTAATATGATATAGGAGTGTGGTTTGGCACGATTCTTTAATCACGCCAAACAGCGCTTGTAGAAAGAAATCCAAGAAGTTGGCCCTGCAATCATTTTAAGGAACTGTTTGGAAATAAATTAAAATTTATTTATTTTAAAGAATATAGGAATGGATTGAAAATAATCAATATCAAAAAGTAGAACCTGTTTTTATGTGGTCTTTTTTTATACGATTTCTTTTTTGTGTGATTTGTTTTGTACGATTTTATTTTTGTGCAATCTCCTTTTTTATGCGGTGTATGTTCAATGGCTTTGACACTACTGTAATGTTTTATATCTATTTACTAGTGGCATGACGGAGAATGTTGGAATCCCCCTCCCCCTGTAAGTCAGGTTTCTGTTTTAATAATTTATAAATTGGGTAAATATGTATTTAGCGTTAGTCAAGGCTCAAGGTTAGTCCCCCACCGTGGCAGGACTCAATGGCTTTGGCTCCACTGTAATGTTTTTAGTCTATTTACCAGTGTTGTAATGGAGATTATTAGGACCCCCTCTGAAAGATTTTGCCTTTAATATTTTATAAATTGGGTAAATATTTATTTAGCGTAAGTCAAGCTTTGGGCCCCTAGAGTACTTTCGCCTCCGTGATGAGGGGGTGTATGTTGCGCCTCTGAAATCTGGAAACTTCAAGATGCTCTGTTCATTTGTTATAAACAGTCTCTTGATAATGCACATTCAGTTGCTTTCTCTCAGCACTCTAGCAGCCCGTACTTGATTGAAGACGAAACTTTCAATGACAATGACATTATGAATAATTTGATAGATTATGAAGATGGATAAGAAGAACCGGATTCTATGAGAACAGACAAAAATATGCAGGGATCCAACTTTCCAACAAATTGAAAAAGCATTTTCTTAAAATAAATACCAATTAAAAAAGGAGTAAAACTCCCAAAAGGGCTTCAATCATGTATATCTGGTTATCATGACATTTACAAGCAACTGACCACCCGACCTTAAACCAAAAACTTATCTCATACTTTATAGTTCCAGAAAGTAAATCACAATTGAAATAGTACCTTCAAGTGATGAAAGCGATTTTGAACTCATTCATTGCAGGGCTTTGGATTACGATGAGTAGGAATGAATTATGTATGTGCATTTTGAAAACTTATCCATGTATACAATAAGAAGCTATATGTTTTTAAAATGTTTCCATGTGTAATATTTAATTTGTCATGGAAGTATTCTTACATAAATTTCATAAATAATTGGCCGTGCTAATTTGATATCGGGGGTAGTAGCTCCAAGCTGTTGTTTATGTTCGCCAAGATGGGCGATAATATTACAATATGGTTAGCTTAATATTTTTATTGTCTGTCGATATGGTTGCCATGGGGATAACGTATATTAGAAATAACTCTTATTCATTTTTTCCCACTATAACCCTTTGATTTCAGACAATATCTTTAAAAATTTAACCATTTTCAGTTTAATTTTTCTATTTGCGTCTTCTGTTTAATTCTGGGCTACTTTCAAGTAAGGATATTTCTAAAATGAGTGAGTACTAGAATATTTTTTTTCTTAAAAGAATAAGTGTTGTGCTTTTAATAATCGCTATAAATAGTTTGTTTTCGTTTTAAAAATGTTTTTTTTTACGTTCTTAGTTCGATGATACTCGTTGAAGGAACTTGCAGTGCAAGTTTCATATTGCAAGCTTTCACTACTTTGTAATTGATATTCTAAATTAATTTTAACATACATTATGTAATTATTTTATTCATAATGAAAAAAAAATGCAATTATTACTATGTGTAATCATCATATAATATTCGTTATTTATAATTGTTTCTTTTAGCATTTATTTAACTATTATTACATATTTTGTTATTTATTTATAATTAATATTGTTATTTATGTATAATAATTATTTAATTATAATTATTATCTTATTTATTTATAATTATTATCTTATTTATTTATAACTATTTCTTTTGTTTATTTATAGCTATTCTTATGTTTATTTATAGTTATGTATTATGAGTTCTCTTATGTATTATTTTCATTTTTTTACAATTCAATGATTATTCTTTTTAATAATTACTATTTAATTATATTATATGATTATTATTTCTAATAACCGTTATAAAATCGTACTATATGAATATTATGTATAATTACGATAAAATAATATTATAAGATTATTATATGCTGCTTATAATACTATTATTAGTTCATCTTACTTTTTATTACATAATATTATTGTTCATTATTTATTGATTGATCTAGGTTACTCTCAACCTATATTTTTTTATTTGAAATACATTTCAAAACAATTCTTTTAAATTATTGTGTATCATTAAATTACCGCTAGGCCGCCATATTGGATTTCATTCCAGCAACAAGAAGCGCTGCTTGGCGTGATCCTTATCATGCCAATCAGCACTTGGCGCTATTACCCCCATTATCAAATTAGTTTCTAATTGGCATATTTTATAAATGTGCCTTTTTTATACGGTCCCTACCGCATAAAAAAGTTTTTTGTAGTATTTCTATGAATTAATTCATTATATGTAAGAATTTATGAAATTTTTGATTTTTTTTTATGCGGACCCTATCTACCACACCAAAACAGGTTCAACTGTATAATATAATATAAAAATTGATGTTTGTGTATAAGAAATCACTTCACTTCAATACCGTTCAACTGATCACTATGATCATTGGCATGTATATGTATTTTTTTGTGGAGAAAGTTTTTGTGCTATTCTCTTTGTTGCAGCTTCCCACCAGGTGGCTCTGCAGCATATCAACTTCTGCACCGTTTAGTCAATCGCCAAGTTGCCAACATGGTCATCAAAAATTATGCAAACTTGGCTCTATGGCTAGCACTTCACTATGTTTCCTTTGATCTCCATTATAATGTAAGAAACGGTGTTATTTGCGAATCTTACAATTTTAATATGAAATAAATGCAACATAAAGTAATGTTAACGTATTACTCATCCAAATATAAGTTATTTACATCATTTTAAGCATTCATTACACAAAATTTGTAACAATGTGTTACTTGTGTTTATGAGCTTTGTAAGGTCTTTTCAAAAATCGAACCACATGAAAGTTATGGGGCATTATAAATAAAAAAAAATCCTTTTTATCGACTATTAGATCTACAGACTTAAAATTTAACAAATATATATATATATATATATATTTGTTCAATAGGTAAATGCAAAAAGCTTTCTTTCCTTTTTTTTGTTTAATTTGCAATTTACTTAAAATTAACCCATTAAAAACTTCTTTTCAATTCGGGAAGAACGGGTATATCAGATAGTGTAGTATATAATATAATATAATTTAATAGAATTTGTTATTTCATATTATACGGATATTATATTTAGATAATAAGGTGCTAATTTGATTTTAGGGTGCTATGCGCCAAGTTGTTTATGTTTGCCAAGGCAGTCGATAACATTACCGCATGGTTACCTTGATATTTTTATCATGTGGTAATGTGGTTGCCATTGGGATAATATATATTAGAGTTAATTTTTTTTCTTTTTTCCCTCGTGGTAACCCTATTAATTTCGGATGTTATTCGATTTCTTAGAATATTTAATCATTTCCACTGCATTTACTCTTCTGTGCTGTTTTTGAATATGGATATTTCTAATGTGATTGGTAAGTACCAGGATTTTTTTAAAAAAATTTTTAAGGCCTGTGCTTTAATTATTGGTGCACATCTTACTTTTTTAAACTTTGTTTTAATTTTTAATAATGCATTTTTAAGAATTCTTTTTTTGATGCAATTCTTTAAAGAAACTCACAGTTTTGGAAATATTGCAAGTTATCGCAGCACTTTTTCATTTATATTCATTATTAATTTTAATATAATTTAAGTAATTATTTTATTTATAATATAAAAATGCAATTATTGTTTATTTATAATTATCCTGTTATGAGTCTTATATGTAATTATTATTATACTATATTATTGTAATTATATTACAATATGGTTATTATTCTTTTCTATAATTACTATTAAATTATATACGATTATTACAGATAATTATTACATCATATTATATATGATTATTATGTATAATAATTACTATTATATTTATTATACAATTATTATTATATATTACATAATATTATTAATTATAATTCTTAATATGTAATATTGATATTCACTATTGATTGATTTTGATTATTTTCAATCTATTTCTGTATTCTTTTGAAATATATTTTAATGTATTTCAAAACAATTCTTTAAAATTATTTTCCTGGTGATTGTTACAGTTAGGTCATCTTAGATTTCATTCCTGTGACAACAAGTGCTGCTTGGCATGTAGCATCCTGATATCAAATTAGTTCCGATAATAATCATGTAATGTAATTTAATAGTAATTATAAAAAAGAATAATCACATAATATAATATAATAATTATATGTAATAATACTCATATAATATAATAGTTATAAATAAATAGAAAAATAATTATTATAAATAAATAATATAATTATTAATTTATAATTAATAATGAATATCAGTTAAAAAGTGAACTAGTTTGATATCAGGGGTAATGACACTAAGTGCTGCTTGTTGCTGGAAGGAAATCCAATATGGCGGCCTAGCGATAATTTAATGATACACAAAAATTTAAAGGAATTGTTTTGAAATACATTGAAATGTATTTCAAATAAAGGGCATAGGAAGAGATTGAAAATAATCTAGATCAATCAATAAATAATGAATAATATGTAATAAAAAGTAACATGTACTAATAATAGTATCATAAGCAGCATATAATAATCTTATAATATTATTTTATCGTAATTATATATAATATTCATATAGTACGATTTTATAACAGTTATTAGAAATAATAATCATATAATATAATTAAATAGTAATTATTAAAAAGAATAATCTCCGAATTGTAAAAAAATAAAAATAATGCATAAGAGAAATTGTATTACATAACTATAAATAAATAACAATATTAATTATAAATAAATAACAAAATATGTAATAATATTTATAAATAAATGCTAAAAGAAACAATTATAAATAACGCATATTATATAATTATTACACATAGTAATAATTTCCTTTTTTTTCATTATGAATAAAATAATTACATAATGTATGTTAAAATTAATTTAGAATATCAATCACAGAAGTAGTGAAAGCTTGCAACATGAAACTTGCACTGAAAGTTCCTTCAACGAATTTCATCAAACGAAGAACGTAAAGAAAAAACATTTTTAAAACAAAAATAAATGATTTATAGCGATAATTAAAAGCACAACACTTATTCTTTTAAGAAAAAAAATATTCTAGTACTCACTCATTTTAGAAATATCCATATTCGAAAATAGCCCAGAATTAAACAGAAGACGCAAACAATAGAAAAATTACACAGAAAAGGGTTAAATTTTTAAAGAAATCGTCTGAAATTAATAGGGTTACAGCGGGAAAGAACAAATAAAAGTTATTTCTAATATATGTTATCCCCATGGCAACCACATTGACAGACGATAAAAATATTACGGTAACCATATTGTAATATTATCGCCCATCTTGGCGAATATAAACAACAGCTTGACGCTACTACCCCCGATATCAAATTAGCACTTTGAAAAGTGTTGATAACTTGCAATATTCCAAAATCTGCGAGTTTCTGTAATGAATTTGCATCGATCAAAAATTGAATGGAACAAGAGTTACCATTTTAAAAATGCATTATTATAAAGTAAAATAAAGTTTAAAATTGAGATGTGCACCAATAATTAAAAGCACAGGCTTCAAAGTCTTTTAAAAGAAGACTATGATATTCCATGGCAACTATATTGTAATGTTATGGCTTATCTTGGCGAACATGAACAGCAACTTGATGTGTAGCACTCCTATATGAAATTAGTACTGAAACAAATAAACATATTAAGGCTTTGAGAAAGAATAATTAAAGAAGGTGGTACTTTTCCATTTTAGTGGGTCATGAATATGCAGCAAAAAAAATTACTCGATGCCAGTTAAAATTTATTAATTGTAGTAAAGCTACCACACAATTTATGACTTTGAGTGCTTATGGTACATGTGCAGAACAACAACTTTAAAAAAAACACTCCTTATTTTGTGTTTAATTTGGCAAGAAAAATTTTTTAACTGTGTTGCCTACGACCCCATGAAAAGTACCAAGAAAGTATATTATAGGTATTATCCAGAATTTTTGTGAGAATGAATTTAAATAGCCAGCTCTAATTTTTTTTTCTTTCTTTTTTTCTTTTTCTTTTTAATTATTAAGGCTACTGTTTTGAATTGCAAACTTCTTGAGTACACACAACTATAATGCAATCACTTCATTTGGAATTCAGTTCTATTCTAAATTTCCAAATCCATATTATACTATATTGCATCTTTTTTTCAGTGGTTTTAAAAAAGTTTTCTATACAAAAAATATTTTATAATATAAAATGTAACAAATCCCTCCATGGAAAATTTGTAAGTTAGTAGGAAGATTCTCCACTTGCCTTACATACTGTTTGCTGCCATTGTTTTTATTTTGCCCATTGTCACATCTTAATCTAAAACTTGGCTAATGCAGACAGGAATTGCAAGTGATTATTATTTTTTCAAACATTTTGTCATGTTATAAGTACTGTTTTACTGTTCATTATTATGGGAGAATGAAGTATTCTAGCAATAAAATGTTTTTTTATCAAAAGGATTACATTGTTTGAATGAGTGACCCAGAAACAATTTGACTCCACTGCCATTGTACTCTCTGTTTTTACAATTAGTGCAAGGGAGGGCATTTTGTTATATATTAAAACAGCAGTTGCATCTGTGAGCATGTCATTTGTAAGTAAGCATAATCAATTTGAACCTATATATTTGATTCATAGTGAGCAAGAAAAGTTAAAAATTTTCAAATACAATCCTCTGGCTGCAGTAGCCAAGTGATTATGGTCATTAAGTCATAACCAATGTTGTCAAGTCATAAGTTTTGAGTATTAATGCCAGTGAAGACCTGCCGTGTAGGGGGGGAAGGGGGTGCTGATGATTCAATCTGTCCAGGCTCAAAAGCTGACATAGTGGGGTAGGAGAGTGGGGTTCTATCCTTGTCACTTGACCGGGGCTCAAAATTACAAGTTCTGTCATCAATAGCCCTCACATCATTTTAGAGTGAGATGTTAATAAAAATCAAATCAAATTGAACACCATTTCATTTTATTCTTAAAAATATGCAGAAACAGAAGGATGAAATGTCAGGATTAAATTATTTACAGAGTGCAAGTGGCCATTGCAGGAGATAAAGCTTTTTGTTTTCCTGGCTGATTGCTTAGTGGTACAGGTTATGAGATATTTTATTCAAATGGCTTTATAAAATTTTAAAAAGGTAATTCATTTCTTTAAAAGAGATGAAAGAATCTATTTTCATATTGATATTTTGTAACATTAGCAAGATTTTAAATCTAGTTAATGTGTATTGAGTAAAATATCTATTCAACATCAAGAATCAACAAAAAATGTGGTTATCTTGAGATTCTCGTTCAGTCTTTGCTTTTCCTAGTAAGGCAAAACTTAGTACTTAGTGAAAATGATCATTTAAATAATGGCTAATTTTGTGGAATTGTGTTGAAACTGAAATATTTATTAAAAAAAATTTTTTTTTCAGTCAGTGGCATGTGATAAACAAAGCTTTATAACTTTGTTTATCACATTATACAGAATGAAATGCTTGAAATCATGGCAGATCTAAACAGGAGCAACATACTTGAAAGTGCTAAAAATCTAAGTGGCTGTCTATATTAGTTAATGTCACTCCAGAGGTTTCACTTTGTGAGCATTACAAAGTCAATTGCATTGTTGGTATAATGTTATGAGGAAGCACAATAGCGCACACAAAAATTTTTCAAGGAGGGGGGGTCCAGGGTTGAAAATCCACCATTTTGGTATGCTCCAATACGTCGCCCAACAGTCTTTTGATTTTGTTGATTTTCGGGAACAAAAACAATACAAAATTAATTATTGAATAAATAATTAGAATTAATAAAATTAATTATTAATAAGAAATACATAATTAAATTTCAAATAATATATACATAGGATTATAACCAATCGAAAAAAAATCAAGGGCTATGGGGGGGTGTCCGGACCTCTAAGACACCCCCCTTGTGTGCGCCACTGATAGAGCATGAAACATAAGCAGTGTTTTCAAAGAATCAGGAGCTGGGAGGAAAGAAAATTATCCCTATGTCTTGCATGCATTCTTTAAACTTTGCTGTTGTAGATGCATCTAAGAGCATTGTTTATACCCACAATGTTTTCAATATCATGCAAAGAATGTGTACTATCTCATTTGAAGCTTCTCTATAATCTCACACATGAAGTGTTTTCAAAAGTAAATGATTTACCTTGTTCACACACACTCAGTGATGAAAACAGTAATCTGTCTCTCAAAGAACTAAATAACACAAGATTTAGTTACAGATATAAAACCTTGGGAACTATTCAACAGCACCTAATGGATACACTGCATATTTTGATTTAAAAACTGTGGCAAAACCTTTGGTTAGATACTGTGCATCACAAAGTTTGAGTTTGTTTTGGGATTAATTGTTATGAAACAAGTGATTTAAAAGGTGAACAGTCTTTGAAAATACATACAAAACCAAGATGTATCGATTCATGTTAATGCTTATTGCTGATATTTTAAACTGATTTTTTTAATATACAAAAATTAATGAATTATTCTTATATGTAATTGTATTATTTTATTCAAATATGTGTGATTTTTAAGAAGCAATTTAACAGTTGTAAATGTGAGAGTTGAAGTATTATCACTGTTCACATATTTTATTGCCTTATTATTTTCATTCAAATTTAAAAATATATATGTACTGTTATAGTTTAAATATTGTGTGATTAATATTTTATTATATATAAAAAAGATGTTTTTGGTACTCTTCCAGTTCAGGGGGCCATTGGTGTCAGTTGATTTTTTTTTTCCCCTGCCAAATTAAACTCCAAACACAAAAGATAATAATCTCTATTGCAGATGTAATTCTTAAATTATTTTGAGAAGGCCTGAAATCTTTTAATTACTACCAACATTAAAGGGGAAAAGTTAGTATTTTGTGGTATGTTTATCACTGTTAATAAATGATTGCTATCATTTGACAATTTTTTTTGTTGCATTTTTATGGCCCTTTGAAAGGGAAAGTACCATGTTTTTTTAATAGCAATTATGTAAATTTTTTGTGGATTTTTCTTTTTACAGGTTTAACAGATTCAGAAATTGCAGAAGCTTTTGAAAAAGTTAAATCAGATCCCAATTTCAACACTTACCCAAACCGGAATGATCAGTTGGAAACTGCATATTCATTACCTAAATATCAAAAAGCCTTATCTTTTTGGTCACACGTGAGCACATTTAGTTCATCGTTCATTATAATAGCTGTTGCTCTTTATGGGTTGCATCATTTTTATAAAGTAAGAATTTTTTTAATGGTTTTCTTTCATTTCATTTAAAATACAACAATTATTTAATATTCTAAATTATATTTATTTATATTGAGTGATTGTCTTTCAAATGCAAAGATCCACACATTTAACAGGTGGGCTCTTTTGGAGTATTTTTTTGGAATTTTTTATTCTGGAACCTTTTAATCTTCTAACAGGAAGCAAATAACGTTAAAAAAATCAAGATAAGTAGAATAATTCAAATCTTTAATCACAATTGTACATAAGGCAAATGAAACATACAGTTGTCAAATGCTTGATTCCAGTATTGCATCCCTATATCATCCTTATATAAGCTGGACAGAAGGAAAAGCTTCTAAAATGTTCTCATGAAATAATCATCCTTGTATCTTCTGGACTTTTATGGAGATATCTATTTTTCTTGCCAAGTTTAGCAACCTTTTGTAATTAATTAGTCACCACGGTCACTCCTATTTACTTAATTTTAATGAATGGCATTTTCTCCTATATATGACCTTTTCAGCGACGATACCTTTTTGGTTGAGATGCCAAAAAGTCAGACATTTTCATAAATCCTGTCCTATCTTGAAAGACTGCTTATTCCAGGCAGTGTTATCTTAATGTAGAATTATTCTTGGTACTTGAACGGTATGAAACTATTTGGTCAATGTTTAAAACGCTT
The DNA here is from genome assembly GCA_019973955.1 of Trichonephila inaurata madagascariensis. Lineage (NCBI taxonomy): Eukaryota > Metazoa > Arthropoda > Arachnida > Araneae > Nephilidae > Trichonephila > Trichonephila inaurata. Next base: position 20,334 of record BMAV01004443.1, on the reverse strand, counting down.
AGTTTAGATGTTGGTGACTTCTGGATCATGTAAAATCTTTAAATCATCATTGTTTAAAATCTTAATGATAGTAATGAGCCTTTCAAGTGATGTAACTTTGGGCTGAGTCCAAGGTGTCTTGTTGGATTGTAAAATGAAACTTGATCTCTTTCCCTGAAGCAGCACATTATAGCACTTATGTTATTAAAGTTATTACAGTAAAAAGAATTTCCAGCATTGATGAGTCATCATGATAAATAATTCTTTATTAATATTAAAACAAAGATGAGAGGCCAATGTATGGAAAAAGAAAAGTACACCTAGACCAGGGATGGCGAACCATTGGCACGCGTGCCATTGATGGCACACAGCACAATATTTTGGGCTCGCCACAGATCAAAATGATCAACCGCGATTGATTCTTTAATCAAGGAATTTTCAGGGAGATTTTCTCAGTTCAAAGAATTATCAGAAATGCTCAGTTTATTATGTACCCTGATGTGACATCATTTTATAAAATGAACTTGCCGCAATTCGATTGGTTGGAAATTGAAGAATTTGAAATGTAACTTATTGATTTCTAGTCCAGTTCAATATGGATCCAAAAATTTATTGAAACAAGGAAAAGTTAGAATTGATTGAAACAGAAGGATTAACAAGCAATATAAGTAAAAATGCCAGTAACGAAATTTTGGAAACATGAAATTCGATTTCAGATACGTTTAATTGTTTGAAGAGGTAGGCTCATGTTATTTTAACCATATTTTCATCGACCTATGCCTACGAATCGTTATTTTCAGGGATGAATAACATTAAAGACTTGCTTAGAAACCATGTATTAGAGGACTCCAATTCAGCATGTATTTTTCTAAAAGTAACATCTTACCCAATCCTAGTATAATTTGTCTTCTAATCTGCAACAGCAGAAATCACACTGTTACTCTATATAATTTGAATTACACGTTTAACTAAAACATTTACAACTATACAGTACAAAATGTATTTTTTCGTAGTAAATAAAGAGTCTGAGTTGTTTGTACTTAGTTTTATTATTTTCTCAATAATCGCAAGTCAAAATTATTTGACGGCACGTCTATACCTCATTAAGCATTTCTTCAGAAAAAATGGCACGTTGATCCATAAAGGTTTGCCACCCCTGACCTAGACCAACATAACAATGTCAAAATGTTTGTATAAGTATGAAAAATTAAATGAAATAAACATATTTTTTACGCTGATATTTATCTGTAGTTGACAGATTAATTAAAAAAAAATCTGAAATGTAAAACTAATATTTCAGCATCTGTCCTACTTATAAGAATAGGAAATTTTGTCTATTTAAATCTGGTTATTTTGAAACTAAGCTTCTATAAGTGAAAACCATATTCTTCAATCCAGCTTTCCAGATAGTAGAATTTTTATACTGATTCTGTTAACAGAATCAGTAATTTTTTTCATCAAGTTTGCAATTTCCATCTTCAAATCTTCAGAATTTTGTCATGATTAGATCATGTCTGGTTCACTAGTTAGTAGTGTTTTGTCCTAAATATGAAACAAATATTTTTTTGGTTTCAACTTAAGGCAATATTTTATTTATAACATTCTGAGTATGAAAGAATTCTTTTTTTGTGTGTGTCTGTTACCTAACAGTAAAAAGTTAATGTTTGCTAAATATGTGGATTAAATTTTTTATTTTAATTTAAATCATGTATTAAAAAATCTAGAATTAAATTGCCTCTGCAAATTGTATTCTTATTTTTTGTATTTAAAAAAAAGTTATTAATAGATAGTTTTTTTTTTCTTTCTGTTACTCTTCATAAGTGAGATATTGTATGAAATGGTTCAGGAAGGTCACACAGTCCTCCATTATAATCAAAGTTCGCTTCATGTTTTAAATTGTCAAATATTTACTGTAATAATATGATGTCATAAAAATTATTTAAAATAATCCTTTGTAATGAACTACTTAATAATCAACCATTTTAGTTATAATAGGAAATCTATACTTTGTAGTGAATAGTATCTTAAGTAGAATATACAACAGTAAAGGAATACCTGTGCATCATATATTAAATTCTGCTTTTCTTTTTCTGTTTAATTTTTTACTGTTCTTATTAACTAAATAGTTTATTTTTCATCATAAGTATTGTTTCATATTTTTATATATCTTATTTTAGTTGTATATTGAACCATGGCTCTTTGGTACAAAACCTCCAAAAAGTAAAGTTGCAATCTTAGAAACACAGATAAAGGAATTAAATGCTTCCATTTCTCAACTCAAGGATGCTGTAGTTATGCTAGAAGGAACTGTCAATAGTCAGATGCAATTAATAAATAGAGTTTTTCTTGCTGATGTAAGTCTTTTTTTTTAAAAAAAAAAAAGATTTTTCAAATTTTTATAAACTTTTTTCTTTGAGAAGTTTTATTTCTTTTATGTATTTTTGAATTATATAATTGAATTTGAGACCTTTTCTGGTTTCTGAGGATTTTATCTTCGTTAGGTAAAAAACTAAATTTTATCTGGATTTTTTTTTTTGTAAAATACAAGATTTTTTAAATTTGTAACTCATTTATAGTTCCTTTATAGATGTTAAAACATGTAATATTAATGTAAAAATATTGATTGAAGATCTTTTAAATTCACAGTTAATATTTCAGTTAGCCATCAAAGTAACTATTGTCTTAATTAGCAACACTTTGTTTATTCATCAGTATCAAATTTCAATTTTGTTAGTAACAGTTCACACCTGCTTCCACCAATAATGAACTAATTTTTAAAGGTAGATTATACCAATAACACACACATAAATTTCTTAAATGTTTCATTTCATTAAAGTATTTGCTTTAATATTTTTTCTTGATATCTATAGCTCTTGCAAAATTTTGCTTAGAGCTATTAAATATGCTTTAATTCAAAGTTATAAAGTGGAATGCTAACTCAGCTGATGATTTCATCATTTTATCGTGATTCTGCAAAGTGTTTTAGTTTCTGATTATAAGAGGTTATTGATTGTTCTAATTAATTGTAGCAATTTGATATGATTTCTATCATGTTAGAGATATTTTTCAAGCTACTGATAGCAATCTTAATATATTCACATGTAGATTGTTAACTTTAAAATATATCTTAAATTTTAATTTCCATAAAAGCAGGTATGAGCTAAATTTAATGTTTTGTATATTAATGTATCAGCTCAAAATCTCTGCAGTGAATGCTAATTCTTAAATAAATTTGTCCCTTTAGCTTAATTTAGTGAAGTTTATTTATAGATGGAGATGGTTGATAAGTTCATTTTTTTTCTCTGTGCTGCATTTATTCGTTTTGATGGAATTTAGAATAAGATATATATACAGAATTTTTCATTCAAGACAATTTTGTTTTTATTTCTTTTATTATAATGATCCCTTATAGAAATTTCCCTATAAAGTTAATAAGAGGAAAAATGAAAGCCAGTAGCAACAGATAATAAAAGCAATTTCTTCTTTCATACTCATCAAAAATTATTTATGTAAATAACATTAGCAATATTTGCTTCTTTGGCTAAGGTTTTATGTCAATAAATAAAGTTATATTAATAAAAATATTCTTATAGCAATAGGTTAATTATGCAAAATTCAATTAATTTTGATAAACCTTTGGAAGTTTTTGAAAGGCTCTATTATCTCAGAAAATACAATATAAAAGGATTATTCAAAAAATATCCTGTCTTATAGGGATGCAGCTTTGCAAATTATCTTTTTAAATCCTTCATCATAGAAAACATAAACATGTCATCCAAGTTCACTAATTAGTTTTTTTGTTCATGTTGCAATTGGCTAGTTATTGTACTGAACTAGGAATGTTCATTGAAATTTAATGAACTTACCCCTAAAGACTTTAATTCTACAATCTATTTTAAAAACTAAGGGAACAATTCAGAAATTTAAAAGAGATATTTGGGAATTGTCTTCAGGTGAATAAAAGGATTTGAAGAAATAAAGTATTGAAATGTGTGTATATAAATATACTAATCCTCTTTGATGAGTTAGATTGCTACTCTTATTTATTTATTGCACCATTTCATAATTAAAAATTTTTTTAAATATTTTTAAGAAATGCATCAACAGCATTAAATACACCATGTAGAGAAGCAGATAACTTTAAATCTGTTACAGCTGAAAGTCTTACATTTGATTGGTATGTAATTTTAAAGAGAGAGAGCAGGATGTCAAAATATTTAGGTTACACTTGGAAGTTACATTAGGGCAATTGGTAATGAACCCCTGAATTATGAATCTCAGTCAAGTGATTTTCTTCACTTGACTGAGATTCATAATTCAAGGGCTCAATACCAATTGCCCTAATGTCAATCAACCAACATGTATAAAGCTTGATATTTTTTATGTATCACATTTAATTTTATTTTATTGATACTTGCTGAAAAATCCATCATGTAACCAAGTTTTTTTAGTGAAACTGTTCTATGATTGAGATGTAAAACTGATAAAAACTGATTTCTGCCCATTATATCTTATTAATAAATTAAAAACTTTTAAAAAACATTTCATGTATAGAGATAAAGATTTCTTGACAACTTCTTACAACATCATATATATTTGCCAAAATATTGCATATAAAAGTTTTATTAATACATTCGGAACATTGAAAATATATTAAAGATAAATTTTTATCCTACTGTATTAATTTTTTTAAAAAAATGTAACAGAGAATTTTAGCACTTTTGATATACTGTTAAATTTAAATATTTATTAAACTTTATAAAATGTATTCATTAACAACAAAAAAAAAAAAAAAAAAAAAAAAAATTCCTTGGCTTTGATTCTTTTCCATGAAATATTTCATCTCTTCCACATATTTATTTATATGCACAAATTTTTCTTGAAAAAGAAAGAATACTCAAAACGGCTTTTATTTTTTAAATAATGGTAATTATTTAATGTGTTGACATAATTTGCCAAGTATGCCATATAGGAAACTAAATCAAGTGGCAATCATTTGAATAGTAGCACCATTTCTGTCTGAAGATAAAAATGGTGTTGCCACAATTGTCTCAAAATTCTGAACTAAAAATATATTTATCTTATGTGAGTTTTGTATAATTCTGAAATTTTTTTTAGAGAAATATTCATATTAATGCAATAATTTTAAAACTAAATTTATTACTGTGAAAAATGATGAAACAAATATACACAAACTTAACTTTACATATTTTATTAATTAAGTTGTGTAGGTTTTTTTTTTACATGTTTTGTTGTGTGTCGAAACAAAATATCAAATTACTTTTTATGTTTGAGGGAAAATTCTATACCTGATAAGCTGAAGTTTCAAAATTTAGGGATATTTTAACTTGTAATCTTCATTTATATATATATATATATATATATATATATTAAAGTCTTTTCTTGAAAATTATTCTTGCAATCCTGTATTTTATCATTTCATTCATTTACTAAATCACATGGATTTAAATTTGCATAAACACCTTAATGTTTGTTTTATTTAAAAAATTTTGTTTAAAATTTAATAATTTCATATGAGCTTTAACAATATAGGCAATTAATGTTTCAATTAAGTGTAACATCATAAGTGTCCTTTTGCATATCCAAAATAATTTTTCTGGATATATAAAAATGATCCTTAGATTTTTCTTTCTACTTGTTTATTATCTGCACTTTATTCCTGTATTTATTGATGAGACATTCATAGTTAAAAGTGAAACAAGAATTTTTTTATTTCAAAATATTGATTACCTTTTGGCAAATCTTTTATTGTATATGTCAAAGTTATACTTCTTGTTTCATAGACAGGAAATTAAGCTTATAACTTGTTTTTCACTTAAAGTGACAAATTTGCTTTGTGTTCAAAGTATTTTGTTCTTTCCCATATAGAATTCTGCATACATGCCAATTCCAATGGCTATTTCTGATGTAAAGAGTGAAATTTCTTCTGTTAAGTCTCTGCTTATTAACAGGTAAGTCTTAAAATAATGATGTATATATATTCTAATATTTAAAGTTGAGCATAGTCATTTCTAATATGAAGCTGCTTTAAATATAATTTTATTAAATATACTTTTGATAGACAATTGGCAAGGATGGATAATATTATCGCCTATAGCAAATGCAAAATTAAAGTCAGAAAAATAGGGAAATTAGAATAAGTCTGAAACACACAGAAAGAAGAATTGTACTTATTATATCATGGTATTATCACACAATAGCATAAGAGATGTAAGGAATTTGATGCATGTGCATAGGCATTGTTCAAAGGTAATTTTTAATTAGAAAGCTTTAAATGTGAACAAACAGGAAATTTTAGACATCCTGCAATAGTTCATCCTTTTATGCATAGATGCATTTTAGAAAGGATTAAAGTGGACCAGAAAATGACAGATGTTACCAAGATTAGTGTCATCCACTTCATTATTTCATTACTTTTGAAAGCATTTCAAAATACCGGAATGTGTAGTGAACATCACCGGGAGGTCTTGTTAGAAATAAAACATTTGCTTAATACAGGTAGAAAGATATTAACACACCGCAGCCTGGTTGGGGCTAGATAATTTAACTGCTGCCACAGCTAAGCAGATCTCTCAAAGATTGATAGTCATTTGGGAGAAGGAGGATTTTACACCAAGAAACCTATTGTACGTTTTCTGCTGTCCAAACTTCACCAGTAATATCATGATCATCATCATAATTAGACCAGTCAGGACCAGATTTGTGCACACATCTTCAATATGATTAGAGTCAGTTTGATTGTTGGTGATAACTTATATATGGCATGACAATAGTATTGCTTATTGACTTGGAAATATTCAGGAAAGGAATAGTATTGCATGGAGCATGATCAATGGTCCCAGGCTCCTACATTTATTTGAAATTGGGACTATGACCAACCTTTAACAACTTGTATGTATAGCACATTTTCCAGGTGTAAACCCCAATATAAATGTTTTGGATACCTTGGAGAAACGTCTTGCAAGTTGGCAATATCTTTTAAGAAACAAGAACACTTATCCATGTACTGTAAGAGAAATGGAATAAATTACCTCTACATCTACTAAATCATATTGCGTAAAGCATGTCATGATTTGTAAGATTGATATATGGTTATGCATTCCATATTAAAAACTTTTTCAGATGTTGCTAATGTTGTTAATGAGCATTTCTCCATATACACTGCATTAAGTGAACACTTTTAGCCCCTTTATTAATTTTCAAAAATTTCTATATTTCAGAGTAAAACAAATTATCTTTATTGTAACATCCAAACAATGTGACAATATTATTTCATCACTCTTGGCTCCAACTTTTCCTTAGTTTTATTCTGTATAACCATTTGTGGTTTGTTCTTAGCTGTTTTCTGCTAGTGTTTGATTTGCAATTTGTTTGATCTTTTGTTACATGATAAAAAATTTGTGAAATTTTATGAATATCTGCTTTTGTTTGTGTTGTATGAGCAATTGATTTTGTTGATTCTCTATAAGAATTTGCAAAATTTTATGAGTTTTTACCAAGCATCTTTTTTTTATTTTTAAATTGTTGTTTTTTAGTAGAAACATAATAATCTGTATTTAACATTTTTATATTAAAAAATTACAGATTTTACTTTACTTACTGGTTGAGAGCAGAAATATCTGTAGATGTAAGAAATCTGATAGGGGCTTCCTTGAGGTCCATGCTTGGCTATTCCCACAAAATATATGTGTGAAGAATACTATCCAGTCTTTATCCTACTGATCAGTGGCATGTAGCCAGCCTCTTTGTCAGGACATGAAGAACCCCAACATACAGGAAGTCAATTGTTCAAATGCTATGTATTGTACTGCCCTTCTATAAAAATGCAGTTTTACTTTATTTGGCTGTAAGAAATGGTGTATCTCCCTTCTAGAAATTTTAATTATAGTCTTGATTCATTTGTTTTTTTAAGTTCAACTCTTTTTGTTGACAATCTGATTTTCTTCTAATGTTTAATATTTTGAATCATAAATTTTGGAATGAACTACTTTTCTTGTTTATAAATAAGTTCAGCTCATTGAAGATTCCCAATATTGGTTTATCTGAGAATTATGCTTGAAAATAATTTCTCATTTCAGTTTTATTATTGATATAAATTTCCTTAATTTGTTACTATTTATAATAAATTGAATAAAAAATGTATATGCCTTTAATTTAGTCAAAGCAAAAGCATATGTTTTAAATTCATTAATTTTTTAAAAAAAATAATATTTCTATTTAGTTTTTTTCTAAATTGTCCTCTTTCAGTTATTAGTTAGCTTTGACTTATATATATAGTAAGATGATAAGAGCTTTACAAAAATACCATTAAAAGATTTTCTATGGATTGGTGCCATGTTCAAAATAATACTTGAAAATTCACAGTTGAGTTTAAAATTGTTTTGGGAGGACCTTTGAATTTACCAGGACATAAATTAACACATGATCAATGGTCATCTCAAAAAGAAGAAATGTTTCTTTTCGTGATGGTGGGCACTTTTGGTATCAATTTTATTTATTTTTTCTATCATCATAAAGACAGATTTTAGGAACAGAAGACCATTCAGCAATTTTAGTCAATTATTAGTTTTATTTGAAATTGAATTATTAGTTGTGAATTTGAGGTTTTTATCCATGATTATAGGGAAAATTTTCTTTTTTTGTATTTACTTCTAATCATTTTAATAAAAAAAAAATTCATACTTTTGTCATTCAATTAAATTTATTTTTACCTAGTGTATCGTGTTTTACTTTTGTTATTTGAAATACTTTCAAGGTTTTAAAATAATTTGTAATTAGGTTGTGTCATTATTCTTTTGAAAAAAAAATATTGATTTAAATAAAGAAAATATGTGTATTTAAGAATACCTTCTGCATAATCCTGCAAAGAAAAATTTATTACAACCTTCTTTCACATAAAATGAATCTAAAAATTTGACCAATGTTCTATATAATTGAAAATGGTTTGAATTAATATTTTCTTCCAGTACTACACTCATTCTCAAAGAAAATGATAAATCTAATTATAGAAATATTGGCTTGTTGCAAAATAACTTTCTGTTCTGTTTTGCATTGATATTTTAAAGATTTATAATGTAATTTGTTTCCAGAAAACTTTCAACTGAGTAAATAGTAGTGTTACAATTTTCTCCCAAATGAAAAACTTTTAAGAATATTTGTTTTGTGATATATTATGTTCATCTATTTAATTATCCTTGCCTTTATATATATATATATATAGTCGTTTCTTATGAAGTAGATAATATTTCCTTCTGGTTATATAGATTTGAAAGAATCTGCACAATTCAACCCTGTGAAATAGGATTTAATTTTAAAGAATCTATCCCTATGTAAATTGTTCTAGCTTTTAAACTCTTCAGGTGTAATGGGAATTATGATTCCATTTATAGTGTGCTTACTTGATTAATATAAAAGGATAACACAAACACTCCACAGCTTCTTTGATTTACTAAAATGCATTCATATATCTATATATACACTATGTAGCAGAAAATAAATGCTTTTATCATAAAATCTTATCCATAATAGCTTTTAGTAGATAATTTTTTGATGTCAAAGTGTCCATATCCTACCATCAACAACCAATTACAGTTTACTTAACTTTCAGAGCTGTATTTGAGAAATATATGAATCTGTAATGAATTTTGTTCATATTTTGTTTCGTTATTAATCTAAATTCTATCTGATAGTTAGTGACACATGTATAAAATTTAGAAACTTCGTCAACACTTAATTCTGCCTTTGTTTTAGAATAAGACACAATTTAAACCATAATGGTTTGAAGAATTTCCTATGTAATAACAGTCAGTCACTCAGAGCTATTATGAATAAAAAAGGTACTAACAGGTCAATAAAATTTCTGTACATTGTTTGTAATGACTGAACTTAAAATTGATGTGTTTAACTGAATAATACTCATCTAAACATAGCAAAGTTTTTCTAAAACATTTTTATATTCCTAATTATATTAGCTGACATTTGGAGGATGCAAACTTTAGTAATGTATGAATATGTAGAGATCTTACTTATATGTAAATGTATATAAATTGATGTGTTGTTCAAAAACCAAATTTGATTTATTTTACTATTCTAAATATTATACTGCTTTTCAAAATAAATGAAATGATTAAATTTTAATGAATGATTTTTTTAATTTAAATTTAATTATTTTTAAGGATATTTTACATTTGTGACCAAGGTTGTGTACAGTATTCTTTAAGGCAGTCCTCAGTCAATGTTAAAGAAAAGGACCCAAATTTGGAACATTTTTTCAGATAAAAAAGAAATGAAAATTAATATGTTCTGGCTTTGCTATCCTTTAGAGAGCAGCATTTTTTATCATACTTTCCATTTTTAATTAGCCAAGTTGATCCATTTTTTCTGGTAGAAAATGTGTTTCATATTTTTTTTCTCCCATGCCAGAATGTTAAATGAGCTATCCCTTCTGAAAAAAAAAAATATTTATGGAATATTTTAAAAACAGTATGTTGTTAATAGAAGTATGAGTTATAATACTGGAAAATTACGTAGAAATTGAGGAATTTTGCTATCTAAAAATGTGATTTGTGTTTATTTCAAATTCTCCTACTTTTGCCAAAGACAGCCTTAAAACTGTGCCCACATATTATCAACCCTAACTATATCAGACTTTATTTATGAAAACATAGAGGAATATTAATCACATCTCAAATGTGAAAAAAATATAATGATTAATTCAGGGACGTCTTAAGGCATGGGCTGCCTGGGCCTAGGGCTTCACCCCAATGGGGGCCTCGTCTCATTCTCGACTCAGCCCTAATAAGATCATTATTCGAATAATTTCAATGGTCAAATGCTATTTTCAGTTGTATTATCTGAAAAACTGGGAATTTCAAACAATATGTCAACTGGCTGCATGTGATGACCGTGGTCCATGTACAGACCTAGACCTACCACCATACTCATTCAGTCAAAAGGCAGTACTTTGTCAAGCCAGTCTGGGTGATTGTAAGTCATACACATTTGTTTCAGGTTATTGTTTGTATGAGCATTTGACAACATATTCTATGTACTGTCCACTTTTATGGGTCATAGGTGGGACCTACAGTTGTGTTGAGGCCCAGGGCCTCAATAAGTCTTAAGACATCCCTGGATACATTGAGGTATTAAGTAGTCAATTATTCTAATTTCAATCTTTATGAAAATATTATATCATAATTAACTTTTTATGGGATTCCGTTATCATGGTCTCCCTCTTTGACATTGAGATACAATGTCTATTGCAAAATTAATAATATATTTGACTTTGTTGTAGGCATCAGTTCCCTGCCCTACCCAGAGTGTGTAGTCCATCTATACCACTCTGGCAATTGCGTGATTCAGAATCAGAAAATTCTAAATCTGAATCTAAAAAGGAAGGAGAAAATGAAGAAGGACTAACTAGTAAAACTACCTCTGTGGAAAATAGAGAGAAAACAGAAAATCACACTCAGGATGAAAATTTTAATTCTGTACCTTTAAAAGTCTCTGAAGATAAAAATGGAGAGTTGATTGCAGAAACTGATGACATTGAAAGTGATTCGCAGGATGATAGTAGTAATCCTGATGAAACTAATAAAAGCACCTAATAATCCTCCTTTTTTTGTGTGTTATTGTTATTCACCTGCATGGTTGAGGGGTTACTTTTTATATTGAAAAAATACTTATAATTTTTCATATTTAATTTGAAAACAGTTTAATTAATGATAACATTATGAATTATATATGGAGCATTATTAAAATCAAATGTATTCTTCAATGAGAAGTAATAATGTTTAATACCTGTACACAATTGAACATAAAATAATTGTAGTATATTTTGAAAAAGTATTGATTGATGTTTATACTAAACAACTTATGAATACTGAAGATAATAATCTAAAAGTATTTGTTAAAAAACCCAACTTTTAAAATTTTTATGCAAGTGTTTCATTGATTTGATGTCAATTTGACATAGTAGTTCAAAACTGCAAAGATTATAACCAGTTATTCTCATTAATCAATTGAATATCAATCCAAACTTACAAAATTTTTTAATGGATGTATTATTTAGTGTTTATAATCCTAAAAGTAACTTTAAAAAAAAATTAAATTCATGAATTAGTGATTTATTAATAAGTTTATAGAAACAGTATAATATGTTATTTTATTACTTACTTTTTTGTGCAATAAAATGCCTGTTTAAATGTCATAATAAATAGTGCATATTTTTATTTTATTTTGTAAGGATCAATGATTAACTTAGTTTGATTTTGGATGATATGTATAATACTTAATGAATGCACTCAGTCATATGATCAATATTTTTCATTAATTCCTTTTATATATAAGTTTTCATTAGTTTCTATTGATCAATATTTATTTATTCATTTTAGTGAATTGTTTTTTGTAGAAAATATATAACCTCTTGTGTTGCCTCTGAATTTAAATTAATAAAAGCCAGTTTAGTGAAAAAGTATTATAATTTTTCAATTACAATAATTATTAGAATTTATATATTTTAAGTCTTATAAAATATTAAAATATAAATATAACTAATAAAATCCTATAATATCTTTAACAAATGGTTTATAAAATATTAACATATAAATATAACTAATAAATCCTATAATATCTTTGACAAATGATTCATTGATAAACTCTGAAGTATACCAAGTTAAGAGAATTGATAGGCCTACATAAAAAAGCATTCAAAACTTGCTTAGATACAATATTAATGTCAATATTTCTTTAATTCTGTACTTATAATATTTAATAGTTTAATGAAATTAATCTTTAAAAAGTTTTTTTATTATTGATTTACAAAATAAGGTATATAATGAGATAAATAATGAAAATCGGTTATTTTAAATTTCAATGTTTATATCTGTATGCAGTAAAAACAATATTGAGTTGAATGAAAATTTTTTAAATGCTTGCTTTTTGTATAAATATTTATTTTTTGTGCCATGAACAGCTTTTTGACCAATATGTGCCTTTTTATTTTAATTTTTAGTAATATATAAAAATGACATAAGGTTTATAATTTAACAAAAGAACCATTTAAACCACATGTATTGTTTAATTAGGGCTTTAGATTAGTAGAAAACATGTTTTTGTGTGTTAACAATGCAAACTCTAGTCCTTTTATATAATTTGACAAATGGTTATTACAGTTTAAAACTAATATTAACAAGAGTTTTATTTTTTTTCTTTCACATAATATGCATTATTAAGTAAGATTTTTGTAAATCCAAAGATATTGCTGGTAGAATAGATTTTTATTTCGAAATATTTACTGGTAATGAAGGTTTTTAGTATATATTTATTTATTTATGAAAGTATTTTTCAGAACACACATGTAATTCTGGTTTTATTGAAATGCGCAAATGATATATAATTATGTGATGGAACCTAAAATTCTTAATTTTAGTATTTTTGAATGTATTTTTATTTCAAATAAAGCAATAATGTAGCTTTGAAGAGGAGAGAATGAACAAATGTAGATATTTAATATATTTTCATCATGTTATTGGATTTTGTTGTAAGATATAATATCTTAAAACTTTTTTTCCACTCATGTACTTATATAAAATGATATTAAAATATTGTATTCTATAATAATAAATATTTTTTAATTTGGAAAAATGTTATATATGTGTGTGCATTTAAGTTGTAGTATTAGAAATGAATTCTTAAATAAAATGTTTTATGTTCAATGTGATAATTTATCTAAAATAAACTGTGATATAACATTGACGGAAAATTAAAAGTATGGTAAACAAATCCTACTAATTTGTAATTAATATTGTACTGTATTTATAGCAATACTTATTTGTGTTTTCATATTTATCTCTTATATTTATTATATTTTGTTTTATATTGAGTAAGATGTACAGGACTGTATAACCAAATGATATATAATATAAAACATTCATGTAATTTTTATTTGATTTATTTTTTAGAGTGTTTAGTATTTTAGGAGTCAAAAAATTTACAAAAGCAATTTGGTATATTTCGCTTTTTTAAATGTTAATCCTTTAAGTACATTTTTTGTTTTTGTTTTGTTTTATTTGAATATCATTTAATATATGATTCTTCTTAATGGTATAACTTTATGGAGCACATTTGCTTTTTTAAAAATTTTGAAAAAGCTTTTATAAATGTAAGATTTACTATTTTGGCTTATATAAAGCATTTAATTTTAAAATTTAAATATAATTTTTACATTAAATTGAAAGTTTTGTAAAATGATCTTGCACACAATAATTTCAGATTATTATTATTATTATTTTCACTTCTGGTCAGATTTGAAAGCATACTTGAAATATTTGTATTGCTTATAAAAAAAACAATGAATTAAAAGAAATTTTTAAAAAGTGCTATAAAATAAAAATTGAGTTTGTAATTTGTTATATTGTTTACAAGAAATAATTGTTAGCTAAAAGTACCCTTTCTAATAATGAACAGAAAATATAATTATCATGTGCCATGTTTATTGCAATCAGTAAATTTTAGCAATTTAAATTGTTTTTAAAAAGATACTACATATGTGTTTACTTTTTTAAATAATTATCTAGATTTCTGAAATGTTCTAGACAGTATTCACGATATGTGAAAATATTCTTCAAATATATATAAAATTATTTATATGTAATTTGATTTTATTGAAAATTATTCGCAAACATATAATTGTTTGATGATGCATTTTGGTTTATTAATTTAAACAATTTAGAACTTTCAATTTTTTTGTAATTTGTTTTAAATATTTTTATATTTCTACATATTTTCAAATGTTTTGATATGTTTTATATTTTGGTTATTTACTATGAAAATATGTATTTATAAACAATCAAATTGCATAATGTGTACTTTTAGTTTCCTAATATAATTTTTAAATAAAAAAAATGTTTATATAATTATTGAATTTTTTTTAATGAAATGGGATGTAATTCATTGATTGAAACTCGTGTTTCTGCTTTTCACAGTGTTGTTTTTTTCTTGGGCGTATCATTAAAAAGAAAAATCAAAATTAAATTTAGGATAAGATACTTTTTTTCAAAATAAGTTCTGTGTTATATATGCTGTTCATAAAATTTCAAATATTGGAAATAATTATGAAAATTGAACTGAGTACATTGTTTATATATACCTTATGAAATATTATATAAACGAATTATTAATTTCAAAATAATAAACTTCCCCCTCCCACTATCAGAATGGATGATTAGAAAAGTTAAAAGTGTTAGCTATATATTTATATGTCTGTCACATACATAAGCATAATTTGTTTACAAACTTGGTATGAATTCAGTTTATTTCTAAATATTTATTTTCACAAACTCTGAAAAATTGTAAATTCCTGTGTAGACAATTGTGTGTGTAAATGAGGTATTACACAATTTAATGGATGTAACTAACTTCAGGAAATTGATCATATTTATCAGCATAAAGGTGGCCTTTTTCAGCAATTTATGCTAAATGACTGATAAATTATTTTTTAAAGTATTTTACTTGTCTATTTCTATTTAATTATGAAATAAAATTACTGAGTTTTTTTTATTTGTATTATATCATTAGCTTAATTTTAATTTGTCTAATGCTAATTATTGTTTACCTATACTAGGCAACCTTTTAGCTGTGGCGTGACAAACAAATCTACCAATTCAATTCAAAGTGCCACACAGTAGGACATTTTTTAAACAATATGATTCCTGTGGTAATGTATGTAAAATAAGAAATAGACAACATAAAATATAAGTACAGTAGAACCTGTTTTTGTGCGGTCTTTTTCTATGCGATTTTCTTTTTTTTTGCAATCTTTTTTTTATGCGGTGTATGAATTTCAATAGCTTTGCCGCCTCTGTAATGTTTTATATCTATTTACTAGTGGCATAATGGAGAATGTTGGGACCCCCCTGAAAG
>BMAV01004442.1:0-23426 GCA_019973955.1 Trichonephila inaurata madagascariensis | reverse complement strand
GCGTGACGACCCAGAAAGCTTTTCACAGGGGTGGCGAGAAATGCTACCTTTTTGTTCCCATTAAAAACTTTCAAAATGAGGTGCACAATGCACGTTTGATAATTATTTCCAAAAATCGTCGTTTACAGCTAGGAGGGGAAAAGTTACAACCTGCTCTCCAAATTTTGAAAGGGGAAAATTTCCTTGTGAATCCATTTTATGTTATATGCGATTGACAAGAGCAGAACTATCCCGAATATCTAAGATATATGAAACTGTTACAGAAACAACTATATTTTGACGGATTTTTTTCCTAAAATTTAAAGAAAAAACTATCGAAAAAAACTAAAAGATATTGACAAAGTCGATTTAAACCCTTTAAAGATGAATTGGATCAGTTTTTATTTTTAATGAAAGATAAACGAAAACCAAAAAAATTTTTATCGAGTTACAAGAGAAATGACCTCGATTTTTTCCAAATTTTAGATATTTTTTTAAAACATTTTTAACAATACCGATATCAAATGCATCGGTGAGAGATATTTTTCTTTAAAAAGGCGCGTTAAAAAATTTTAAAAAGTACTATGGGAGAGAATAAAATTTTTTCATTATAAAGTTTTCCATTGTGTGTCACCCAAAACAATCTTTACATAATGTCAGTTCCCCCAAATAATGTCAAAATTTTTCGTTGCTATCTTTTAAAAGCTAAACATTATTGCAATAGTCTCGTTTTGGGAATAGTTTGATGGTTTTAATGAAAATAAAAGTTTTACGCATTTGGTACAGAAAAATTGTTTACATCAAAATGAGTTTAAAATTGCGCACCAGACGAAATTTTAAAACAAATAATAAAAAAAAAATTAAGTCAATTCCTACTTAGATCAACAAAAAAATTTTTTACCTTAGCTACTTTTATTTAATAGTTAAAAATATAAATATGTATATACATGGGGCAGAATCACAACATTATAATTAATTTTTTATTATCACATTAAATATCGTATTGTCCTTTTAATTTCAGTCCAACTGAATGTTTTTAACACGTGAGAAAAAAACCTTTTTCAAGTTTTGACACAAGTCCCCAAAAAAGGGTGCTAAGTCGCCAACGTGGCTTATTTGGGGATTTTTTAAAATAATTAGTTTTAATCAATTGATTTTATTAATTTTAATTAAATTATTGTATTTTAACCCAAAAAATGATCCTGTATATAAAAATTTCAGCTCAATTCAGAGCTTTAAAATGTTTTTTATGAACGATTGAAAAAATTCCCCCAAGATAAATAAATATAAATATAAAAAAATATAAATAAATAAATATATAGACAGTGGTTGTAGGAATTGAAAAAACCCCAGAAATCTGGCCTTTTTTAAATTTTATAAAGGTATTTTTTTCCAATTTTAAAGTTTTCTAAGGTTAGCAATAATCCCGACAAATCTTTCGGAAAGTTGATCAGTTATTGGAATTATATTCCCTTTTCAAATTCAATATTTGCTTTAAAAAAATGTGATTTTTATTTTTCCCTTTTCGACCATTAGCAAGACACATAATGATTTAAATTTCGTCTCGAGTTTCCTCTTACATGTCATCGCTATTTTTGATAACCCAAAGCCTCCAACCTGTTAGAAAAGGAAAAAAGGGTTTGTTTTTTTTTTAAAAATGGGTTTTTTTTTTTTAAGAAGTATTTTTTTTCACTTACTTTGAGTTTCTACAATTAATAGAAATTTTTTTTCAAAGGGAAATTTTTTGAAGTGTCAAAAAAATAAAAAAGTTTAACTTTTTTAAAAACTTCACCAAAATATCAATAAAAAATTCAGGTTAAGGATTTCTTAAAAAAAAGACAACATAATATTAAATTTTTATGAATGTTTCTGTATTTAAAAAATAAGGCAAAATTTGTTGTTATAAGAATAACGAAAAAAAGAAATTTTTTTATGGGTAAAAAGTCATAATTTAACTTTTTAAAAAAAAATTGTATACGAGAAGGGGACATAATTCAATGGCAGAATGATTTTTTATGTGAATACGCAATAAAAAATCTGTACCCACCCCTTTAAAATTACTTTTGTTGCATTGTATAGTTAATCACGTATATTTAAATACAATAAAAAGAAACATTCGTCTTTAAGAGAGGAACTTGTTTAACATACTCCTAAAACTTTTAAAAAATCAGAATATTTTATACTAATATATATATTCCCTGAAATTTAAAAAAAGAAATTTAAAAAATATTTTTATTTCGTGATTATAAAAAACCTTTTTCTTATATTTAAAGGGATATTATTTTTTTTTCCGATGCAGTAATAAGAAGGGGAAGCAATAGCGAAACTTGATTTTTTCCACTCAGCAAGGTTTTTTTAAAAATCTTTTTTTCCGGGCGCAATATGTCCCTTTTTCCCCGGGTTCCTTTTTCTTGTATTGCCTTTCTAGAACGCTGGTAAAAAGACATAAAATCTTAGCTCAATGGATAAAAAGGAGTCTCATTCGTTCAAGGAATAGTAAACACACGAACTTTGGTGTACTAATAAATGACCCCAGTAGCTTTTATTGCAGTATTTCTTACCAGTTGTCTTTTTTCCCAGTATTGCATTATATATAGATAGTTTATGTAGGTTTTACGAGTAAACCAAATTTTTTTTGTATTTTCTTAGTATATTGTTAGAATTGTTAGATAATATTTTTTAAATTTTTTTAAAAAAATTAAATTCAGGGTATAGCTCCTTTTAAAATTTTAAAGGAAAACCGAGTTAAATTTGTAAATTTATTATGCTATTAAAACAAATTTTAAAATTTGTTTGGGCCCCTTTTCTTTTGGTTACCCCGGTGAACTAGAAGTGTGGGGTTTAAAAAAGGAATATACTTTTTTATAAATTATTAATATGACTTTATTAAGAATATAACTTAACCCGCGGTCACTCGTGCCTTTTTTTGCTACTGTCAGCACTCGGGGTGTAGAGAAACCCCCCAAATTTTTTAACACTTTATTTAATTATGAAAATAAAATTAAGTCTTTATTTTTACATATTTTATAAAGTACAAGATTTTTTTTTTGTATTATCCAAGTAAAATTTTAAATTTTTTGGGATAAAAAATGAGACTAAAAATTAATTTAAACTAAACATAAAAAAATTTTAAATTTTAAAACAAAAAATTTTTTATTTTTTTTCGTAAATCAGTAAAACATACATACCAGCAGTAAATATACTTTATAATTAATGAGATAATGATAGTAGAAAGTAAAAAAATAATACTTTAATCATTTTCCAAAAAATTCAGAAACAAAACTTTTATTTAAATTTCTCAACTTCTCCGGGGGTTCTTTGCCCCCAGATAAACCTTTTTAAGGTCATTACATTTTCCCAAACGTTCGAGAAAAAAGGGACTGCAACCGGCCTTTAAGGTTCAATGACCTAA
Organism: Trichonephila inaurata madagascariensis; assembly: GCA_019973955.1. Classification (NCBI taxonomy): domain Eukaryota; kingdom Metazoa; phylum Arthropoda; class Arachnida; order Araneae; family Nephilidae; genus Trichonephila; species Trichonephila inaurata. Next base: position 20,035 of record BMAV01004442.1, on the reverse strand, counting down.
AATGGGCAGGGTACAAAAAAACGTGGTTTTTGGGATTTTTAGAATCCTGGGGGGATTTTTTTTTGCTGGGTTAAAACCCCCCCCGGGGAAAAGGGCGGGGTTAAAAAGTATAACAATTTATATGATTATTCTTAAGAGAAAATCTACGACGAACCAGACAAAATAGTTATACCAAAAACGCGTAACTTGGGCCATATCAAAATCTAATCCGCCTAATCTCAATTTTTAGTAATATTACAAGTCCCCAAATATCAAATAGTCAATCCTAATTTTTAAATTTTATCGTAGCTTCAATACTATGAAGAGGGGGTCTGGGGCCCGGGCAAAAGGGATGCAACTTGACCTATTCTTAAAACTTCAAGGTAACTTCTATTAGCTGTCAATTCACGCACTTGTATCCCCAATCGTTCACATAACATTCCCCAAATTGCCATACGACTTAATTTAAACTTTTTTTATTTAAAAAAAATATCCATTTGTTTCATCTTCACGTTTCGCTTTTTGGGTTTTGGGTTGGGAAAAAAGTTGCCTAATTTAAACTTGGCCCCCCAAAGGGCCCAAAAGGTCATAAAAAAAAAAGACGCGGAGCCCCGTCACATGGTTACTGTGGAAAATTTGAGATCTTATAAAACCTTAAAAAAAATTGTAGAAATCATAATTCCCTTTTATTACAAAAAAAAAGTACTCCATTTGTAGATAAGTATTGTAATTTGTAGATATTCGTCCATACAATAAAATATATTTACTCATTTAATTTTACAAAAATTACTATTAAAATGTAAGATATTGTATAAATATTTTAGTACTTTTAAAATTTAAATTTTAGCTTTCAAAATAGATTAAAATGGGTTTTTTTGAAAAAAATTTAAAAAAATTTATAAGTGTTGGGGATAAAAATAATTAAAAAAAAAAAGAGGATTTAGAAATTGAAATTTTCAAAAATTAATCATATTTAGTTTTGGAAATTACACTATTCCCAAAACAGAAATAAATTGTTTAAATTTTTCTGTAGAAAGTCAAAATAAAAAAGAGGCAGGCTGATTCAAATATTTTCTTGCCCATTTGAAAATACAAAAGGATAATATTGGGAAATTTTTTAAACAATGTGACAGGGAAAGATGAAGAACTTAATGATGTTCCGGTATTAACTTGCATTTTGACTTAGCATTCAATTGTTTTTTAAAATACTCCCCTTTTTTCCCCAAAAGAAGATATTTCGATAAAAACCCGCATTATTAATTTTATCATAGAATTTTAAAATAAACTTTCTGAAGTAGATTTTTTTTTTTTATATTGAGATTAGAATTTGATTTGAAAAAATTTTTTAAACTAATGTTTCAAATTAATGAATCAGATAAATTTCAAAAAACGAGGGTTTTTTTTTTTTTTAAAAAATCTGCATGCCTTATTGCATTCTATTACAAAGATTGACTAAATTTTAATTTTGTATAAATTTTGGAACAATTTATTGGGAAACATTTAATATTATTTATGTTTTCCACAACTTCATTCATCCTGATTACCAAGTAGTCACAGCATTTTTGAGCAGTTCATGGCCAGTGCTTTTTTAATGAAACGGCACATTAGTGCTTCAAATATTTTTCAATATTTGCGAGACAAAATTCTACCACAATTTTAATCTTCCAGCTCGTACAATAAAAATTAAATTTTCCTCCACCCTACTAATGCAAAATTAATTTAAACATTTGGTGCGTCCAGTTTTTTCCTTTCAATTTTGGGATTTTGTTTTCAAGTTAAAGAGAGAAAAAAATATTAATATTTCTATACATATAAACAGATAAAAACCAACAAAATCTTGCTTAATTTCAAATTTAACTTAAATGTAGCAAAACTATATAAGAGTGTGACGGATCTATACGCGTTTTTCCAACTAATCCTCTTGGGAAATCTTTGGGCTATCAATTCGTGTTATTCAAAATCAACCCTTCGGAAGAAAATAATCGTGATATGTAAATTAACGTACTATAAATAGGTGAGGTTTTCTACATTGAGGAGAGAAGGAGAGAAGATATACTTCAGCCAGGTGAGATTGCAACTGAAGGTGTAATATTAGAATTATAGTTATTTGATTCTTATTAGGAGGAAACTTTAAAGTGACAGTTGTTCACTAGGATTGAATTAAGATTAGATTAAATCAGATGATAGGTTAGATCCTTAATTAAAATAAGGTTAGAGTTTGATAGTCTCCTAATCGTTAGCGTTTTCCTGCCATTGTTTCTTTTTCACGGTTAACGTTAAGAAATTCTCTTACTATTATTAGTTGAAATTGTGTCTGTTCTTTGTGTGTGGAAGTAAATTGATTAGTTGGACCATGTCTAATGTTTTCTTCCCTTCCCCCCACACATCTAGGAGCTTGCGAGAGAGGCGCGAGCCACTTACAAGAATTGCTCAAATAAAAGTGGCATTGATGCAATAATTCCGCAACTTGAAGATAAATATGACTACGCATGTCTCTACAGAGGGCTCAGAGTTCTGGAAATGCATGCGACATCGTCAGATCCTGTCAAATGCATTCGTGATAGCGTGGGAGCATGTTAATACATCCCACTAGTTTAAAATCATCCTTTTCATCCAAAAAAAAATTTTTAATTTATTTTTTAGTTTATTTGTGTAACTTGTTTAATAAACTTTCTAAAATTACCTTACATTTAACTCTGAGTCAATTAGAAAATAAATTATAACTGTTTTCTTAGGGTAGTAAGCCTAAATCCAAACTGGAAATTTAAAAACCGGAAGTGTGAGTTTTCGATCGATTTTCCCCCTCAAAATACAATTTTTATTCATTTAAAATATTTGAACGAATTATTTTCATATTTAGTAAACGTTATTTCACTTTATAGATATATTTAGCTAATCTTAATAGATAGTCTTAATAGATATATTTCGCTTTCAAATATGCAACAGTTAACTCATTGCAATGTTTGTTTTGATTTAAACGAGTTGCTATGTGTTTATTAGTTGCGTTAAAATCAGAGAACTTTTTATCTTTTTTATAAAGTTAAAGTTAGTATGCCAAAAACAAGATAAGTGAGGCCAAAAAAGAAGACATTTCCAGGGAGTAGAATTTCTTGCAGATATGTTGAAAGAAAAATCAAAGGATCTATTCAATTTAGTAATTAATTCTATTAAAAATACTTACATGGATCTTTGCGATCAAAATCGCCCAAGAAAATGTCTTCACGGGAAAACAAATAACTGCAATGAAGTTTTAACAATGTCGTGTGGAGTATAATCCCGAAAGATATCTTTGATGAGCTACATACACTCCGCTTAGAGATTTATGTTGCAATAGTAATTTTTAATTTTTGGTTTGCTGGAATATTAACTCCAAAATTAGGAATGGAATTAGTGCCTCAAATGAAGAGATATTTTTGGTATCTCGACAATACGAAAATCGTTGATTCAACGAGGCATTCTTAACCAGATAAGAAACTCTGGTAAAAAGGAAAGGCCTATCAAAAATAAAAAGAGTTTGAAGTATGAGGTTCACGTCCCCATGTGCAAACCAGGAGAGTTTCAATACCTTCCTAAATCTAAAGTTTTACTGTAAATGTAAAATGTAATGTGTTTGCATTTTTTGAAGAATGTTATTTTAGTACAAAATGGTTCACAGTAACAATCATATCTCTTAAAGCAACTGAAATATTCTTATGAAATTTTTTTGAGATTGTTCTTTGCGTTATAATAAATTATTTGTACTATGTGATAAGAGTAATTTTTTTAATTAAGTTGCTTTTTAATATAATTTTGTATGGAAAAAAGTATTTTTAGAAAAAAAATTCTGGGATTTTTTTTTCATGTCGAACACTTGTATTTCATAATTTTATTGTATAAGCTGAGTATTTTTTTTTAGTATACATTATAGTTAAATATTAAAGAATTGTATTCCTACAAAAAACTATTTTTTTAAATATATTTATATATTTAGTGATGATAGCAATGGAGCAAATTTATGTAATATTTTGGTTCAGATTTCTGAATAGTTTTGAAAAATAATCTTTCAAAAAAGTATTTTTTTCCGTAATAATTGTGCAACATACTTACTTAAAAAATAACAATTAAATAATTATATAAGTCACATTTTAGAAAACTGTCTCTGAACCCAGGCGGATACCTTAAAAGGTATCGTTCGTATTATGGATGCCTCCAAACGGTATGACTGTCAATGCTCCCACTTACTGTGCCCCATTACATAAACTGAGAAAGATTACCAAGAACCACAGATACGACAAGCTGTCCGGCGGGGTTATCATCTTGCCTAATAATGGTCGTTCTCATGTGACATTTGCGTGCCGAACATTTTTACTGCAATTGTTATTGCTTGCAATTCTCGGACATCCCCTGTTTAACCCGGATCTCCCGCCATGTGAATACCACATCTTTAGTCCACTCAAAAAAGCTCTGAAGGGGTGGTGATTTCTCGACGATAATGAGATCCAAGCTGCTGTTGTAAATTGGTTCCACAGTCAACACCGGAGCTTCTTCAACCAGGATATAAATCATGTTGGGACAATCTACCAGGTTATTTTTGTTTAGCCTATCTGTGAATTTTGGGGATTGCAATATGGGCCCAAAAAGTTCAAAAAGGTATTCGGTATTTTTAGATCTTAATACGATCCCGGTTTTAAAACCAGTAGTAGAAATTTTAGAAAAAGAAAGAAAACACAGGTGTTTTTTTGTTTTATTTGCCAGTTTTATTAGAGTGTAAATATAAAAAATAATTTGTAACTTATAAATTATAACAGTATATAAAGAATCCCACAATGTAAAGGGTTGCCTTATTTACTTAAATCACAAAAAGTTTAAATATCACTATTCAGTCCGCTGAACTATTATAAGTTTTTGAAATGTGACTTTGAAAAACATAATGCATCAATTATACTGTATAATATGCAAAAACAAGGTGAATAACAAACTCAGCAATTTAAAAATTGTCGAAATATTGCGCACTTTCTTCACAACTACAACCGGTTTTCCCATAGAAATATCTCACTACGAATCCTGGGGTGTGAGATTGCTCTCAACTGTGATAGGGTAATTTTTGGGAACCCTCTTGATGATTCCCTATTTTATCACTTCTCTTGATTGTAGATGCAAAATTTTTTATTCACAGTATAATTAATTTCGCCCATTAGGGGGACATAAAAAAAAACGTATCCTTTTTTTCTAAGTTGGGGGTCCCTGAACACATTGAAAAAATTTAAAAAATTTTTAATAATACCGAAAACCGGTATTTAAACTTTTGAATACCGGTATTTCAAATTGTAAACTTCAAAATAATTTTTCGGTATCCCGGTATACCGGTATTGCAATCCCTAGTTGCATCTGTATTACAGCCGTCCTTTGTATACTAATTTATATTAGTAGCATTAAACAATTTATCAAGACGACTGCAGTGCCACTTTCATTTGAGCAGCCCTTATACTTATGGTTTTATGACATCACTTACTTTCAGGTGCTTATAATGAAATTCTATATATGTATTTAAGTTCACGACATTGTTCTAATATCATTATAATGTTGATTTTATTAGATAAATATTTTGAGTGTTTACAAAAATTAATTATAATAACTGTCGGTAAGTCATCAGAAAAAATCCTTAATTAAAGTGAAGCTAAGTCTTCAAAAATAAATCAACATATTTCCAGACTTATTTTGGATATACAATATTTTTACCTTATTTTTATACTTATTCCACACATTAAAAAAATAGAAAAAATGACAAAAATTACAAAAATAGATAAATTACACAATATTGAAAAATACAGTTCTTCTACATTCTTATATTAAGCATGAAGATGTTTTCTACCTTCAATGGAATTTCAAAAGTGATTAAGCAGTTGAATAATGAATTTTTATCCGGAGAGTTTTATAAGATTGAATTCAAGTATTTTTATTAGTAGCCTACATTTGAGAGGTATTTGAATTCCAAATAGTAAAACAAATTGCAAATGTATTTTTAAGTTTTTCTATGATTTTCCAGACAGAAGATTCATCGGATTCTCAATGAAACAACAAGTATTTAATTTTATAATACCTATTTTGATGAATTACTTCAATATACATATGTGTGTTTTAACCTTGAAAATATTCTAATAGACTTATAACATGAATATATTTGAATTTCTTGTTTTTGCTTTGGTGAATTCATTTTGAAACATCTGGGTCATTGAACAATGATTAAATTTAAACTGCTTGAATCGAATATTCAAGAAGAGTTTTAAAATATTCCGCATTTGTCAACAGAAAAAGAAACATTCTCAGAATATGTCTGAGGGAATAATCTTATATTATCTTATTTTTTTAAAATTAACATTCTAATTCAAAACATTGCATCTTGTTAGATGTAATAAAATTCCAAATATTTTTCAAACAGAAAAATATTTAATCGTGTATCTTTTAAAAAGTTTTTATTAATTTATCTGCCTGATTGTAGACTTTTATCTTAACAGAATCTCAAGTATAAACTACCAATTTAAATTAATGTACTCATATATATGAATGAATTGAAAATTCATTCATATATATTTAAAGTAATTCTATGTGCACTACGTGTAACTGTATTAAAATGCTCAAATACTGCATCAAAAGTTTATTTATTTATTTATTTTGGCATTTTATTTCAAGATTCGTCTTTTGATGTTATGTCCTAAATCAATTCAATTTTGAACAAGTTGAATCACTAGTCTGTAAAAAAATGTCTTTTTCTTAACTTTTTTAAAAAAATAACACCCCAAGTAATTTTAAAAACCGGGGAAAAAAATTTTCCTTTTTTTCCCCGCGTTTTTCAAATTTTTAAACTTACTCCATTTTAACCTTTTTTTTTAAAATAAAAATTTTTTAAAAAAAAAAAGAAACCCCCAATTTTTTAAAATTTTTTTCTTTAACCAAAAAACATTTCCCTTTTCCACTTAGTGTTTTTCCATTACATTTAAATTTAGTAATATTAATTTCCCGTTGTGTAAAAAATTTCACCATCCAATACTTCTTACGTGGTATGAATACATTCTTAATCCCAAATGCGGTATGTCAATCAAAAATATATAGATCAAAAAATAATTTCATTCAACAAAAGAGGGGAGCCAACCCCGAAAAGAAGCTGCACGGATATGCAGATTCTCATTTCTGCACGCTGCGTAAGACTTTTAGATATGCTTGTGCACTTTAAGATGTAAAAAAAATGGAAATATACGGATCGAAGAGAGAGCTTGCTTCGTCATGATACAATATATCTGTTGGACTTCCATGAAAGGAAAGCAAATTGTTTTAGATATATTTTAAACTTCAATTTCAGCTGCATATCCTGATTTTATATTGTTTGTACATACAGTTCACAATAGCTTTCGTTTTTCTAAGAAGTTGTACCCTTTGCATATGCATTAATAACACATATTTCGATGCTTTGAGAGGTTAGGATTAAAAAAAATCGATATTCTAATGACTTTAGTAGTATTCATAAAAATAAATTACTGATAAACAAAAAAACTCTAAAATTTTTAAAAGTATTCACGGCATTCACGTTCTGAAAAACCAACCCCCCCTTTAAAAAAAAACTCTCCCCCGTTAAATATAGAATGAGTGTATTACAAGAGGGGGGAAAAAAAAAGAAAAACGCATTCTCAAAAAAATTCCATTTGTAAAATTTTTTAACTGAGATAAATTTTTAACCCAAAAAACAAAGGTAGTTCTAAAATTAAAACCAATCTTAACTTTCTATGTATCTTTTAAAAATAACCTTTCATAATTTTATAGTTTTTTAAACCCAAATTTTGGTTTTTACAGCTCAGTGGCTTAGAAGGAGCGTGACATTCGTGTAAGCCTAAGGTTTCGGGTTCAATCCCAGATAGAGTCGATAGATTTTCTAGATGCGAAAATCACAATCACACATGTCATATATGTGACATGTAAGAGATACATTGTGTATTAATTTGTCTCTCTCTCTGCTACTCTCGACTAAATTAAATCATGACAATATTTAAAAACAGACGAGAGCTTTAAATGAATAAATTCAAGATTCAAAAATTTGGTAGTTAGAACATCCACTAGATGGTGTCACTAATGAAATGTCTTTTCTTACATTTAGGTATTTACCGTGTCTGCAAAGTATTTGCTGATAATATGCAGCTCATTTGAATAAAAAGTGTTGAACAATTTGAAAGGAATAAATTATTGATCCCCAATATCCGTGTGTCCGTGGAATAATAATGAATCTTCTATACGTCCTTTAAAATATCGAAGAGATCTGCAGCACACCGTATCCAAAGATATTTCCCTAAGAAATTAAATATTCGAATCGTTTTGGAAAAACAACTACTTAATACTTATAAAAACTGTCATTTATCAAATAGCTATTGGCTAAAGAAGCTTTAAATTTATTTTTCTATTTTATCAAGATACAATTTTTATTCTTCGTTTATTTAAGAAAATACCTGAAACGTTATAATAGTGAAGCAAAATAATACTACTATGAAAAATAACTGTGATCTTATAAAAAAAGAAAATTTTTATTGTTCCAGAATATTAGTAATCAATACGAATTACGAAGCAAAACAGACGTAAAAATAGATGATTTTCTTATATTTCAAAAGAATAAGAGTAAAATAACCATTAAATATCGATTAAAAGTAATTCTTTATGAACATTATATTTTTAATTTAAAAAATAAAGCATTTTAATCATTGCTCATCTGTTAAGATATTTCGAGATTCAAGTTACAACATGTAATACAGTTAAATGATTCAAAGTTAAGGAAATCTGTTTTGTAACTTTCACGTTCCAACGTCATAAGTTGTGTGTTTCATTTTTAAATAAGTTCGAAAATTAAATCCACCTAGGAAAGATTATAGTGTATAGTTAAAAGAATCTTCAAACATATATTTAAGGGAGGATGATATAGAATTTTTAGTTAGCTAATTTGTTCGAACTTGCAAATGTAATTAATTGCGATTTAATGTAATGTCTTTAGTTCAAGCATACTATTTTTAGATGTGCTTTAAAAGAGTTTCAGGAAATTGTTCAAAAAAGATATCACTTTTGAATATTCAAAAAACAAAAGCAATATTTTTTTTTTTAAAAAAAAATCTATAAGCTGAAGCTTTTTGCATCAATACAGTAGTTGAAAAAAAGAATTCAGTACACATTTTTTAAGGTATTTGTCTACATTCGGAGACAAGTTTTCTAAAATAACCTACTATTAGTAGTTTTATGTTATTTTGTTGGTGCTTACGACTTAAATTAATGAAAAACACCAATCAAGTAATTATATGGATTTTAAATTTATTAAAATGAGGAATTTTAGATAAAATATAATGATAGATTTACCGAATTTCAAAGCACTCTTCCTAGAATTTAAAGCCATATATATAAATTATTTTTTTGCACAACATACTTAACACATTTATAAAGACAATAAACTAAAATCAAAATATATTCAATGTTATCAAAAAGTTATGACTCATTGTACATTTTCTTTCAGAAAACTTTATAAAATGCATAGTATTGATAAAAATAAACTGTTAAAAAAATAATAATAAAATAAACTTTTGATGTTAGTGCTAAATCTTCTTAGTTCATTGTCTGTATCACATACTTTAAATAACCTGTTCACAAAATATGAAAGAAAGACATTCATAAGTTTTTGGATATCCAATTTTAAGTAACATGACTTTGACAAAAGAACACAATCTTCATAAAAATTTTTATTCTTATTTTACTTAAATAATACTTATAATACCAGGTGTTTAAAATTTACCACTTCTATAGCGTAGACTTTCCTCTTTCTTTTTCTTATTAATTTTTTTCTTTCTAGCTTCTTCTTCATTTTTTTTAAAATCCTACTATTAGTTCACAACTTTCCCTATACACATATATATATATATATATATATATATATCTTGTTCACAAATTTTCAATTGTCACTAAAATACTTTTTATTCATCCACTTAAGTTCAAATACATTTTTTTTAAAACTTGTAGTGGATGACAGTTGATGTTAATACAGTTTTTTCATATATTAATTCATTAATTAAATTCAATTACTGAATAAATAGTAGCAACCAAAATAATAGTCCAACACCATATATAAAAAGGAAACACACTCGTTGTGCTCTTGTAGTGAAATGGATAGCGCGTTGGGCTTTTAATTTAAAGGTCATGGGTTCGAATCATACCTGGAATGGCCTAATTATTGAGAATATGATTTATGAATGAATAAATATTAACAAACAAAAAATAATAATTCAGTACCAAATATAGAAAGGGAAATTGCTTTCTATTTTTCTACCTAATATTGTGATTCTATTATATGTACATACATATTTCTATTAATTATAAGTATTTATAATAAAAAGTAATTGAAACAAAAATTTCCTCTGTTGACCTAAGTAGGAATTGACTTTTTTTTTATATTAATTGTTTTTTATTTCGTCCAGAAAATGGTAAGGATTAAAATAATTTTGAATTATTCAGTCAAACATTGATCCAGAAACGTAGACAGATACATTAAACAAACAAATTATATCTCATGTTTGATGGCACTATTTCCCACAAGGGTAATTGTATAGTACTGAGATAAATCACAAAAAGCTTCATAAAATTAAAATAGGGCTTTGTCTAAAATGCTTACATTAAACATTAAATTTCCCAAGACATTCAATAGATACAAAAAATTATTGAGGAACGAATTTCCTCGTGAGATTTGTAAAAGTAAGAGAACAGCACAAGTAAGTATATTTAAACCAGCAAGTGAGTGATATATAACTGAAGAAAATAATCAATAAATCGATTTCTTATCATTGCTTTCCATTTGGAGAAAGTAAGATAGTTCATTTCACGCCTTAAGGACACTAAAGATACTTTTCAAGAGAATAAGAAGGGGAGGGGTAGAAACACATTATAATCATAATGATGTATCCCCTAGGCGTCAAGTTCTCCATTCCTTTAAAGGTTTTATTCATATACGTATTTTATCCAGTTTCCTCTGGAGTTCATACCTAAAATTACTTATTCAAATGCGAGTGCTTCAGTAAATAAAAAGTAGCAAGTAATTTTATAGAGGGGTTCTCGAAATACCTCCTTTTGATTGCTCCTTAATATCGAATGCTTTGCATCTGTAAAACGAAGTTTTATTTAAAAATTAAGGAAGATAATTTCTAAATGATATTAAAAGGCGTTTCAAAGCTTTAACTGTCATAAATTTTTATTGCACATGCCACTGATAAACAAGTACATATAATTAATCAGTAGAAGGAAATTATTCTTAAAAGAGTAGAGTATAAAATGTTTGATTCAACGAGAGATATAAAATGATTTTGAAATAAAATTTACAGGAATTTTAGTGATATTATTGACTTATAAAGGATTTCCAAAAATTCAAGCAAGATTTGAATTTATTTACATGATAAAGTGTTGCCAAAGAAGAAAAGAAAAAAATCACTTGACAGCTGATAATTCAGTGTTATTAAAAATGGTATACTATACGAAAGAACAATTCGTTCCCTTTGTCGAATAATATTTTAAAACATACTGATCATGCAATTAACAGTTTTGATGTTCAGAAATCGTCGCCTATTGATCGTGCAATTTAACCACTTTGGATTTTATTTTACTTCGGGAACTTTTTAAATGTAAGGCTTATGTCAACAAGCCTACAACCATTCAAACCTTGAAAAAGAACATTGAGTCCTGTACCAACAACATACAGAAACATTTATGCAAATTGACCATGGAAAATTTATACTAAATAATGGATATATATATAAAATAAAAGTGAAGAAGTACTAAAACCTACAGTGCTAAAGCAGGAAGAAATTGGAATTCACCAGACACAACAAATGTAGATACAAAAAAGTCTTTGGACTAAACTGGAGACCTATTATTATTTCTAAAGCTGTCGCTGAATCAGGTGAGCGAATTAGGGTTAGCAATGCTTTATAGATCCAACCTTCCCTGCACAGCAGAAACTTTCGACATAATAGGGAAAAAAACACCAAGTTGAAAAGTTAAGCCTAATACACACATAAAGAAAACCTGTATATTAGTATATATATATATATATATATATATATATATATAATATATATATATATATATATATATATATATAAGAATGGATCTTTCTCAAAAAAATCCACAAGCCCTTTAAATAGAGAGATGATCACCGAAAGCCAGTTGGTCTTGAAGAGTTAGTCTTGTTTTGAACAGTGAGTAGTTAGTCTGGTTTTGACAAGCGATTAGTAAACTTGACTAGACCGTGAAGAGTCGGTTAGCTCGGCTGTTACTTGTGTATTTTACGTACTTGCATTTTAGACACTGGTAGCTGTGTCTGAGTGCTGTTGAATGTGTGAAGACTTTCTGATATTTATTCTGCGAATTTTGCTGCCGAATTCTGTATTTCAAGGGTTGTTTTCTCGACAATAAATGTCCATTGCTCTTAAAGAACTGTTTTGTTCCTTGCGACTGATTCGCATAAAATTCTCGAACCCCGATCAACGTAACAATATATATATAGTGTTATAAAATAAAATAAAATAATAAGCGACAAAATTATACTTTCTGCTAGGCAAAAAAAGAAAGAAATTGGATTTTAAGAAACATATCAAGAAAATAAATGGTGCAACAGAATATTGTAGTAAAATAATGTTAGAATAAAATTAGATACTGTACCTTTGTATATATGTATAAATGTCGCAGAAAAAGATTAAATTAAGGATTTCATCAAATACCTAAGGGAGATTATCAATTCACGCAAGATGCTAAAATAACGTCTCTTTGAGGTCATTTCTCTGATGTAAGTAAGAGATTTGATCAAATTCCCTAACTGTTAGAATGAAATGATGAAATGAACAAGTCAGCATTTGTAGAGCTCTGTTTTCGCTTGTTACCACTCCTTTTACCTCCCTATCTCCTCGTCCGTGCCAGGAAGCGCCGGGCTTCTGACGTGACGCAGCGAAACAAAATGAACTTAATCTAATTTTTTAGTTTTATTTAATTATACTCTTTGCATTATTATCTTTCAATTGATATATCACTTTTGTGTGCCTGAAAATTAGAAACTGGATAAAACTTCAATTGAAAAATGTAAGCAAACGAATTAGGAAATTCAACCACGCCCTCTTTATAGATAATAAAAAAAAGCTATCTTATAAAAAGAGGGAAACAATAACTGAAAAAAATGTGTTAAAAATAAAGCAGGATACTACATTAATGCAAGTACTACATTAATGTAATTAAATGTAATTAATTTAAAAAATGCTTGAAATTCTACTACAAATTTCTTCTTTTTTTTGAAAAAATACCAACTTTATTACTTAATTATTTTGTTAATTAATTTCGAATAAATAATTTGCAATTCAATTATTATTGTTGTATTAATTACTCTACATTTAATAATGCACCATATTTGCTAACTGAACACTTTTAAACTCTTGACGATATTATTTCATCATTTCACTGAAACGCATTAGGAATTTGGTCAAATCACTTACTTTTCTCTGAGAAATCTCCTTACAGAGTTCTTATTTTAATATCTTGCTTAAGTTGATCATCTTCATTAGGGATTTGATGTAATCTCTAATTTAATAATTACCCTGCGACGTATATATTCTATATATAACCCTATACAGTATACTTTATGAATCTTATAAATCTGTCATTTTTATGTAAATTGCGTCTTGATTGAATTTTGAAACACTTTTTCTATAATAGGAAAATATAGAGGTACTATCGTGTTGACTAATTAAATTATTTTCGACATACATCAAGAATTAGAAATATTCATTTCTGTATTTTGATGTAGTAATAATTATGAACATTAGGCTGGGTTGATTTTTTTTTCAGAATTGCGAAGCCTACTTATGCGGAAAGATGCTCTCTGGCACACTGATGAAAGGAAAAATAAAATAAAAAAATAATTATTATGTTAAGTTCTGTTTAAAAAAGTGAAAGAAATTTTTAATAAAAAAACCCCCCGGTATTTTGGTATATTTTACCATGCGATGAAAGGACACCTATTAAATAACTGCAAGAATAAACATCAGATACATTTAAAGGCTTCTTTAATACTAAATGTAAAAAGGAAACCTACTGATGAAATAAAAATGCACGATAAAGTGGAGAACGGAAAGAAAAATTTATTCGACGATACGAGGAGAGAGAGAGACAACAGTATGAAATGTTGCAATATATATTGTACAATTGACTACTCAGCACTTATTTATAAGTAATAATCTTTGGTTATTTATGTTGCAGAAAAACAACTTTATTTCGAGTCTAAGATCGTCTAAACAAAATTAAGCAAATTCGACAACTTTGTCTTACATTTTGAAATTATTTTTTTATTGTGAGGGCGAGTCGGAAAATAAGTTTCTTATGACGACTGTGGTCAGAGTTGTGTATGAAAGTCAAAATATAGAATGAGACATTAAAGATAAGACATAACTGCATTTTTCCAAATAAGTATCAAGTAAATTGAGACATTTGTCATACCGCTTGATAAGCTTCAAAAAACAATCCAGGAAAAAAACAGGGCTTTGCATACGGGAGAAGCGTTTAATGGTTTGTTTAGCTTCAGCATTGCTTCCAAAGCGCCTTCAGGTGAGATTCTTCTTCAAATCCAGAAACAGATGAAAGTCACTTGGTGCGAGATTAGAACTGGTGGATGGTGTAGGTGTCCACAACCAAGAGTTGGAATATGGTTTTGCGTTGCCGTCGCCTAGTATGGTCTCGCATTGCCACCCAACAACATATAGAAAGTCGTTTTCCATTTTCTTTATTGTATTATTTCTAGAACGGGTAATTATAGTTGCAGAACTTGTCATAGTTGCAATTGCTATTGACAATATTTTTTCTTTGTTCTTAAGAATTGTTCTTATTGTTGATATTCCCAATTTCAATGCAGCACCCATTTGAGATTGACGTTCACCAGTATCTTATCTTCTAATCACGTGCATTCTAGTTTGTAGTGAAATGCTTTTTCTTGTTGCTTTATTTTCGTGTTTTTTTATTATCAGTCATGTAAAAACTAAAAATCATAATATTTGTCACCATAGCAATCGTTATATTATATAAGTTTATACTTACAATAACGTCAACAAATGTTTGAAATGATAAAAATACGTTCGTATAACACCGCAAGAAAGGAGAAACACAGATAAACTGCTTCGGATATTGGGAGGCCTAACACTGCGTGTACTTTTGGGAATCCCACAATTCAAATAAAAGAGCGTTAAACCGAAACAGCGCTAAAACAGACAGCGTTAAGCGGGGTCTTACTGTATTTGTATTTCGATCATTCTGACGGAGTTCCACCAATACCTTGATAAAAGGACTTATAAAAGTATGAATGAAATAAAGAATCGATATAAAAAAAAACTAATTTAATACAAAATATTTTTAATAGGGAAGAAGTACTTAACAATGAAAAGAAGATATGATAAAAAATAATATGTGGTAAAAAAGAAAAATTCTTGATATTACATTATCAAAAAAATAAATAAAGAAAGAAGAAGAATCGATTACATTTTTACAACGGAAAGAAAGAAATCGGACGAACAGGAAATGAGAGCTTTGAAAATTTCACAAACCTAGATAAAAAAGCAGTTAATAAAGATTTGCATCCACAGTTAATTACGCAATATCCATTTATAAAAATGGAAATATTCCGAACTATTCATTCCTGGTAAATTCAGTTATGAATCGTCAAGGAACATAAAAGAGTTTAGTGGAAGAAAATATTAAAATGAAAGTTCGATGAAACATTTTTTTTTTCACTTTTGACATATCTATTTAGTCTAAAAATCCACCAGTTATTAAATTGCAAAAAGTTTTAAATATTTAAAGATTAATTGTAGTTTGGTTTTCGAACATTCATCGCTTCTCATGACTTTTTAGATTACATTAAAACGCTTTTAAATTTCCATTTTTTTTTTATAAATAATATTTAAAATTAAAAGCAAAAAAACTTTTTTTAAAAACAAATTTTTATTTAAATGCTCTAAAAAGAATAAAATAAACTTTTTTTTTAAAACTTTTTTTTGCTATCAACTTATAAAGTCGTTACACAATTTATGTTATAAAAGCTTGTCGCGAGATTTAAGTACTCGTATTTATTTAGGTTAAAAATTTTAAAAATTAAAATCAATCAGATCAAGTTATTTAATTTGCTTGTTTATCTACACAGATAAATCTCGCTACAAGTTTTTATATCATAAATTGTGTAACGACCTTATAAGTTGATAGCAAAAAAAGTTTTAAAAGAAAAGTTTATTTTATTCTTTTTAGAGCATTTAAATAAAAGCTTGTTTTTTAAAAAAAGTTTTTTTTTTACTTTAAATTTATTTTTTACTTTTTAGTTATCACTGAACAAAAGTTTCTCAGTCTGTTAATCTCATCAACGCATCTTTATTGCGAGGTTGTTTACCGGTTAATTTTGAACAGTCCAGCTAAGGCGTAATCAACCTTTTTTCCCTCCTAGCCACATAAATATGATAGATATTTCTCTCAGGCGGCAACAAGAGGATAATGGGAAGGGGGGATGAGCACTGCTAGACCAAAACATCATTGGACAATGCAAAATTAATTAAAATATTAAAACTCAATTTTTTTCTTCTTTTGCTTTTATTATAATACTGTATTAAAAACGAAAAACAGAACTTTTTTTTTTAAATCTGTAATTTTAAATCAATTTTTTCATTTCTTGTGCAGAATTTGAAAAATACTATTCTACAAACGAAAAAATATTTTCCTGCGATTATACAATCATGGACAAAAAAATTAACGCACCAAGATGGAGCCGTCAAAAGAAAACGAAATTTTACATACGTAATGGCAACTTTGATATAAGTAAATGATTAGAAAATCAAAGAAAAAGGATCAATTATTTCAGAGAAAAAAGCAAAAGAACGGAGGATTTAATACCCTGTTGTACCCCCTCTACCGCGAATGCACGAGACGAGACGATCGTGCATTGAGGCATACAAGCTCTGTATGATGTCTTGACACATTTCATTCTATATTTGCTGTATCCTTGCATCTAGTTCGTTCAAAATCGTGGGATGCCGAACTCGCCGTCCCAAAGTATCTCAGATATGCTCGATTGGAGATAAATCTGGGGATCGGGCAAGCCAAGGAAGAGCGATAACTTTACGGAGACAGTCTTGTGACACCCTTACCGTGTGAGGCCAAGCATTGTCTGGTTGAAAAAATGACTCATTGAAAACAGATGTGTTTGTAGGATGTCCTGGATATACCGCTGAGCCGTCATGGTGCCACGGATCAATATTAGGTGTGACCGTGTTTTGTAGGCAATGGCACCCCATACCATCACACCAGCTGTGGGATCGGTTTGACGCTGTAAAGCAAAGACAAGATTGATGCGTTCCCCCGGTGTCTCCACACACGAACACGATTGTCATCACTGCTGAGATTGAAGTCATTTTGAAAAAAAGTATTCGAAGTTTTAATTTTGTGAAGGAAAGGGAAAATTTATAAAAGTAGAGAAAACCCGTGCACAACTAGTCTTTTAACTAATTGTAATATCGGAATATAAATGTTCAAAACATACATTTTTCATCCAAATTAAGCATGTATACCAAATTTCAGCTCAATCGGTTGAACACATCAGCTTCGAAATTGAGAGAGTTGCAAGATTCCACCCGAACAAATTACTGTAATTATTATATTTTAACTAATTGCGATATATCGGAATATAAATGGTCAAATCATGCATTGTCATCCAAACTAAACGTGTTTACAAAATTTCAGCTCAATCGTTTGAAGACATCAGCTTCAAAATTGAGTTGAAAATTCCCCCCGAACATTTTACAAAAAAGGGAAATAAAAGCTTGAAAAAATACTTTGCTATGGAAAAAATTTTGGCAATTATTTTTTTTTAAAAAATTGAAGAAAATTCGACTTAAAAAAATGTTCCGCGATGGAAGGGGGCGGGGGGGATGCCTACCCAAAATGCGGATGTAGCAAACTTGTTCGAGTTAGAGAGGGGAAATTTTTTAGATGTAAAAAAAATGAATTAGTATCGAGAAGAACCATGGTTGGCTTTTACAAAATTTGGGTTTGGGTATTTTGCATTTGAGCTTTCGAGAAGCTCAACCAATTATTTCGTAAATTAGGAGATTGGAAATCGAGGAAAATATTTATAAATTCCCTTTAAAAAAAAAACGGGTTTTAAAATTATGATTGATCTGTGTCTGTAGAAATTAAGACAATTAGTATATATTTCGATGCTAGTGATTAACTTATTACCAGAGTTCTCAGTTTTACTAAAGAAGTCTAGCATTTCTCCTGATTGTTCGTTTAATAGTGGGTATTTTACTCGTAGCTCTGATGCCTACTAAAAATAAATTAAACTGACATTGAATTGAAATAATTATTTATTTTTCGCAGAATTTTTTTAACAGTAAGATTTGACAGAATGTCAAGCGAAACATTTGTGTGTGTATCAATGATTTTCATAATTAATTTTATTCAATAATCTGAGGTTTTTCTCAACATCATGGGACTTTTTATTATTTTACAAGCATTTGTTTGTAAGAGTTCTGCTTAATAATTAAAAATGTACCTAAATTGTTTTAAATATTTAGTAAGCAAATATACAGAAAGTACGATATTATTCTTTTGAGAATGTCTTAAGATTAACTCTAAGAGAATGTGTAGAGATCTTAGAAATTTAGAAATTAATAATTTCTCTCTCTCTCTCTCTCAAAATACTTGAAATAATATCATCTATTTGGTTTATATCGACATCAACAAAATTTCTTTAAAATAATTCAAATTAATCGCGATTTGTAACAAAATTGTTTGAACAATTTTTCAGGTTCATGTACTCAATTACCATTACTCATTAATTTTAAATTTAGAAGAATATATTCATTAAAAAAACAAAATATATCTATTAAGAATATAACAAACTAACAACTACACACCATCCTCTAATAAATTTTATTCTAATCAGAAATTAAGATACTTTTTATTATAATTTTTTCCTAACGATAAAGAATATTATATGAAATAGAATGCACATGGAATAATTGTTAGAGCTAAAAAAAATTTTTAAAATGGTGAGGTAAAATAAAATTAATGCGTGTGTATAATAAACTCTTTTCCCTTTTACGTATTTATTAAAATCCCGATTAAAATGAGTAATCAAATTTTATTGTAAAACAGCATAATCCTTAATCATAAGTAATTTAAAAATATTTCTAAGTGAAATTTATTATCAAGATTGAAAGTTCAAGAAAGGTAACAGCACCGAAATAATTCATTTTACTGAACATATTCATTAGACTACCTTATTACAATTTATAGAATTTTTTAATTATATAAGAGGAAGTATTACTGGGAAACATCAGTTGCAATATGCATTATTTTTTGGGTAAAATTAATTTTGAGGTTATACAATTAGCTACTTTAAAAAGAAAACAATCGGGATGATTTACCATGAGTTCTAAGAACAGAAATAAAAATAAATGCATTTGAAATTTAATAACTTGATATACAAAGTGCATTGTTTTACGTTTTTATTAAAGTTTGATTTATTAAATATACTTATTAGATTTATACTCATTAGTTTTATAATTATTAGTATTATATTTATTAGTTTTATACTTATTAGTTTTATATTTATTAGTTTTATATCTATTAGTTTTATATTTATTAGTTTTATATTTATTAGTTTTATATTTATGTTTATTAAGTATACACTTGGTAATCTCAAAATGTGCTTTTACGAGATTAAAAAACTCATTTTTTTAATAAGGACAAATGATCGTCAGCAGAGTTAGATACATTAAAAAAACCATATCTATAATGGTTTAATATTCCCATCAATTTTCTTTTGGTTTTTTCTTAGTGTTTTTTACATAAAAGGGGGAAGGTTGGTGGCCAAAAAAAATGTCCAACCCCCCTTTTTTATAAAAAATTTTTTCAAAATTAGCTGTCCCAAATCAGCAATGTTTATAATACTCGCATCCATTTTATAAGTTTTAATTTTTTCAAGTTT
>BMAV01004441.1:289082-373260 GCA_019973955.1 Trichonephila inaurata madagascariensis | reverse complement strand
CGATAAATGAGTACCAAGCTTACTTGGGGACTAAACACTGGAGGTTTCGCTTCAGACTGACCACCTGACCGGAACATATGCTCATGATCCTCAGAATCCAAGGTCACGAATACTGAGTTGGGCACAGTATGCCTCGGCTCTCATGGGCTGTTGCGCCACTGAGTTTAGTTTAGTTTAGTTTAGTTTAGTTTAGTTTAGTTTATAAAGTTTATTCCAGAAGTATTCAACCTTTTAGATTTTTCGAGTAGCATTGAATTATTTTTTTACAACTCGTGATGATAATGTGCTGTATAACTAGTAAAGTGTTCATTGTAAAAGCATAATATAAGATATCAGCGTAAAATTTATGAGATGCTTGACATAGATTGTGAAATATTTATATTCTTCGATATTTGATTTAAAAGAAGTAATTGCACATATCAATGAGTTCTCGAAGCACTCATTAGGAATTCTGATTCAAATTTTCCTTCTCCGGTGTTTCTTTCTTGATAATAGGTGCTCACAATATCTACTTTGTTCAATTATGATATTGTTCATTATATTATGTTTAGGCAACGAGCCTAAATATATTAAGGAACGTTCCTACGTTCGGAACCGTGATTTTGCAAAAGCGTGTAAATGGATAATATTTATGATATTTAGTGTCACTTAGATTAGAATACATGTATAAAATTGTTTTAAGAACATTATGATAAAAAAAAATTTATTTAAATACAATAATTTGGCAAAAAATTAACTTATAATAACCTTTTTTCCAAATGTGCTCCTTTTGTAAAAAATGCTTCTATTGTATTAATATTTTGCCTGTATATAGCTCAGACCTCTGTACAGAGGCTTAACTATGAGTTTTGAAAAATTCAAATTATTTTCAGAGTTACAACCATTTGAAATAATGATCAGCGTATTTTCTTAAAATTTCTCCCTTCTGTTTTCGTAAAATATGGATAAACCGACTTCCAAGTTATGCGTTTCAAAAATTCTAGCTGAGCCTCTGTACAGAGGTCTGAGCTATATACAGGCAAGATATTATTACAATAGAAGCCTTTTTTACAAAAGGAGCACATTTGGAAAAAAGGTTATTCTAAGTTCATTTTTTGCCAAAATATTGTATTTAAATAATTTTTTTTTATCATAATGTTCTTAAAACAATTTTATACATGTATTCTAATCTAAGTGACACTAAATATCATAAATATTATCCATTTACACGCTTTTGCAAAATCACGATTCCGAACGTAGTCGGATACCTTAAATTCATGGAACTGGTCTGTTAAATTTTCTTCTTGAAGATATATGATTAACTAATTTTTATGTGTGAGCAGTCAACTATACTAAACATTTCTAACTTTACTCATCAATTTCAAGCATATAAATTTTGATTTCAATTCCATAAAAGACAAAATTTTATCACGCAAATCAGAAATTCTTTCCATATTTATTTTAGTTTTATCATTTTATTTTTGAAACTTAAGTATAATTTTGCAATATTCATCCTCATTTATTAAAAAATAATTCCTGAAACTGGTCATGATTCAATTTCTTAGACAGAATGAAAAGTAGTCGACAACATTCTGCATAACATTATTCATCTACAAAGCTTTTATTTGTAATTTGTGGTGTACTAAGCTTTTATATTTCCTTATATATGAAAATTTTGAAAGACGTCTTGGTCATTTTCTGTTTTAATTTTACAAGTTTTTCTCTTTTATATATCTTTGGAATTATCTGCAATTGTATCGCATAGTTCCCAATTGACGAAGAAAATCCTTTTGATTTATTTTTCAATGTTTCAAATAAATAGCTTGATTTATTTGTGTCTTTAATGGCACTAACGAAGTAATTCCTTCGATTATGGTATGTTTCTTATCAAATCCTTTAATAAAAATTGCCCATTAAACTATATTAATAGCATCAGTACTTTTGATTTGTGTCATGAGGTTTGAAATTAATAGCTCTATATTAGCCAGGAGTTCTCAATTGATTTTACTATATCATCTATTTGTCGGTCTATAACCAAGTCATATAGCTGAGTTTAAAAGAAGATTTTTTTATTATATATTATTGTTGTTATTATTAAGGGATATTATATTGCTAAGCCTGTCTGCCTCCATTCCTTTGTATTGCATTATAAATTCAAACATCAGCATACTTTTTGATTATTTACCACTTCACTACCAAATAAAAACAAATTCTAGAAAAAATAATTCATATAAATGAAGGTTTTTAACCATACTTCTGGCTTTGTAGTAACCCATAATATATGTCGTTTAAAAAGATGGGCAGGAAGAAATACTCAGGTAGATAAAACGTAAAGACAAAGAACAAATATCCATGTGGCGTGAGACCAGTTACTGTGTGAACCCGCCCCCCCCCCTTTGGTGACCGTTTCTTTGATTGTTCGCGTGAGCTAGAGGTGTAGGGTTTACAAAAGGAATAGACATTTTTAATTCTTAATATGACTTTATTAAGAATGAAACTTAAGTGTTTAACAATTTAGATAATATTATATATATGCGAGAATCTGCTATGAACAAACACACAGTAATAGTTAAACCGAATCGCATAACTCGGACCACTATCAATACTTAAATCACCTAATCTCACTTCTAATAATATTATTACAAGTCCTAATATCAAATAATCAATCCTACCTTAATCCAGTTTTAGTTTCTATCTTATGAAGAGGCGTCTGGGCGCGCGTGCAATGGTATTAACCTTGACCTAATGACTTAATCTTCAAGGTAACTTCACAATTGGCTGTCAATTCTCGCTTGTATTACTTTCACACATAACATTCCCCAAATTGCCATACAACTTATTAAAACTTCTGTTATTTAAAAGCTATCTTATTTGTATTTCCTCTTTACATTTCGCTTCTTGGGTTTTGGTTGGAAAAGAGTTGCCATTAATTTTGGCCCCAAAAGAACCCAGAGGTCATGTTAAAGAAAAGACGCGTGAGCCCGTCATACTTGTAGATGTGGTATATATATATTGTCAAAACATGCACTAAATCAAAGATTCATTTTGAAATGAAGTATAAAAAAACATATATTGTTAGTGAACCGTGTACATGTTGACCCAAATATAAAACTGTACAAATTATTCAAAAAATACAGCACAGGCACTCTTAAAATATGAGTAAAATGGGGAAGTCTGATTCATTTCTGAACACTTCGGGATACGCTATGTGGCACTGTAAACTAATGATTAACTGTCACGAACTCGTAAATGGAATGTCATGGGCTCTATTCCTGGTGCCACTGAAGAATCGCTGTGTAGAGAAGTTCGATGCACGTTAAATCCGTCGAGACTCAATGCTCTCCAGTTAGTGTGGTGTGGTAGTTAGGAGAGGGGATGCCAGTTCCGGTGGGGTACTCGTCACTTAAAGGAGGCTTAAAATACATGGTCTGTCACCAATAGCCCTAATGTTGCTTTATAGTTTGACATCAATATAACTCTCACTCCTTTGGGGGGTATGCAACTAACACCCTCATTTAAGAAGTGCTGAAGCAAGCTTTCTCCTTTCTCTGTCAGCGCTTGGATGAGGATATTATTCGTTGAAGGCGAGCATCAAATGGCAAGACATTCACTCTAAGTCATTTCAAACATTTTTAATGGGTTATAAATGTGCTGGATGGAATAGACTGATGTAAAATGATAGTAAATACTGGTATTACTGCTGGTGTGTGAGTGGTGTTATTCAAATAATTCAATCAAGTTGGTCTTTTCCTGGATTTATTGATTACACTCGATAAACTTCAATAAAGCAAAACTTAATAATCTTAACCAGGTTGAATTACCAAGTTAAAATATTGGACTGAAAATATACTATAGAAAAATCCTAATATTCGAGAGAAAATCCTAGAAAACAACAACACTCCTAGTTATGCTGAAGCCAAATTCAAGATTACAAAAATATCAGTGAAAAACCACAGCACCTGGTAACACTGAAGTCAAGTTCAAGATTAACACTGAGGCAGAATCCGTTACATATGGTTTTAGTCTAGAAGATAGATCATGTGGGGTCTGAGCGTTGTGACAGCTACTCTCCGCCCATTCAGATCGGCTGGTCCCTATAATTCCCAACATAGACGTTGCATTTCCTCGCCATTTAGACAGTCATCAATAACACGTGTGATAACATGCCCCGTTGTTGGCAATAAAAAAGAAAGCAGCATGGAAAAGAAAGAGAAACTTAAAATAGTAGAACTTCAACAATGTGTTTATTAGCGTGCATAAAATCTTTGCTAGTATCAAATATGGTGACATGTAGTTATTTACCTTGTTGCCAGCCAATACCATTACATAATAAGTATCATTAAAAATCGTTGCTTTTCATTGATATTTCAGAGTCAATGAGTATTATGACACTCATGCTGGATCAGATGCATCCAGATCTAAAAAAACACACATAACTATAATTCTTCTCAGTCTAATTTCTATGTAATTGATACCATTGATAACGGGTGCTACTCTACTTTCTTGTCAGTGGAATACACGCAACTTGTCTTTGGGCAAATAATTCTACTTGCATTAAGCAGCACTAGTTTTCTACGATTTTTGAGTACCAGTAAAAGCACAAAATTAATTTAGCAATTGAACCCATTATTGTGTGAGGACTCCTCTTTGCTGTTAGGACATCTGTCGTCCACAAACCTTTCAGCTGGAACCTTCTACATATTCCACTGTGAAATGAGGCGTAATGTCTGAAGTAAACCTTCTTTACCTTTATTCGTGATCTACAATTGTTATTGGTTGATTTACATCCATTTTTGTCACTCATGTTCTTCATGTAAGATCATCTATGGATGTCTGCTAAATATATTCAAATTTTCCCCGTCGTCATCTTTTTCTATCAATCCAAATGCTGTTACAGCTAATGTGCTGCCTACGCACGACGCCAGCCTTCAATCCTTTATCAGCGCTGTCTAGGGTTTTTCAATTTCCTTGCCTTTTTCCTTCTTTGTAATTTTCGAAAAATTCCGGGCACATGGCAGTCATTTTTGAAAATGCATCAAAATTTAGAAAAATCTAAAAACTAGTTATTTTTAATTTCTATCAATAATTATATAAAATAAACATATTCATAAGATTTTTTATATAATGAGAACTGCAAAGTTCAAATTATATATACAAATTATTTATTTTTAAGTATTACTTAAGAAAACATCAATAACCTACTTTTATCATTCTCAGCCTGGTTCTTAACCTTCTCATGAAATACCATGCTGCAGAAAGTGTGCCCTCTCAACTTCAGCTGATGTTGAGGAAATTGTTTTCAAAGGCTCAAATAACTGAAATTCTTATTTCACTATCTTGCTCAAGCTAGAAGTCTTACTAGTTGAATAACGTAGGATCTTCGTTTTTGAGTGGAACAGTTTTTCTAATTTTTCGTCTAACATTAAAGATTTATTTTCCAGTTTCCGTATTGTCTTCTGAGCTTGAAGTTTAAGATAGTTATTTGTCTTCCTCTCAAAAAATTCTAGTGAAAGCTATTTTAGCTTGTTCAATCAAAAGAGTTTTATATTTGGTAAGCATAAAACAACACACACACACAAATAGCTACAGTAGCATAATATCTCTGCCTTAAATTTAGATGTCGTTTTAAAAGTACTAAAAATTGACATTGTGTCTCATTAATTACTTGAACCAGAGAACATTTCATATTTTTACAAATTCTCACTTCAATTGGTTCAACTCTCCAATAACGCGAAAACTAATATTCCTTCAATAGTTAGCAAAGTTGTATTTTGACTGCACATGGTTTTTCTAAAATAGTTTTTGATGACTTCAAGCCTGCTGCAATTGAAGTCAAAGGTTCAAGTCTTACAACAACCAAAATTTGCTGTTCTTTAACTTAAATAAATTCTAATTTTATCTCTAGAACACTTTAATGAATTCTGAAAATCTATTTCAGCTTTTTATGGTGTCCAAACAATGCTTGTTTTAACAGCCAAATACAACTTAAACATGATTTTATAAAGTATCATTCTTGAAAGATGAGTATCTGAATAATTTTGCGATACCTCACATCTTGTTTATAGTTTTATTTTACATTAATCATAGAATTTTTTTTTACACAAGCAATATGAAAAATAACATATGTTGCTACATTGCCTTCAAATTATAATTAAAACGCTTTGTCTAAAACTTTAATCAGCTCACTTAACAGCAATATGTATTTTTTAATATTTCATGTTATTTTCTATTCTCAATGGTGTTTTCTCTCCAAACCATTCTTTTCCTATAAAATACATCACCCGTGGCCAGACATATAACTTGGAGATAGCTGGAGAATTTTACTTCCAAATATATATACTATATATAAAATGGTGACCAAAATTGTGGACACTTTTTTTTAAATTGTTATGTTTTTTTAAGTTTGTATACTTATAGAAAATTTTACGTTGCACAAAATGCAAAGTATTTTATATCATTTTAAAGAGAATTTAATACTGAATTCAAGAAAGAAAAAATAAAGTTCAAATATTTGCAACGCAAAAAAAAGTTATGCTGCAATAACTGTGGACATACATTAGATACTGATAACAGCAGCGAGTTATCAGAGCTTATTGAAGTTGCCTTTATTCTTTATTGCAGCTTTATATCGATTTATTCGCTCTTCCTTCGTTATTACTAGATTCCAGGAAGCAGTTATACCTCAATTAGTTCATTTCACAAGTTTTCGATAGGATTGAGGTCAGGATTATTTCCTGGCCAGAGTAAAAATGATATTTAGTCAAAAAGCAATGACATCAAATAAAAGAGTAGATTGGACACAAGTGTGACGAGAAAGTGGCATTTCCTATGTTAAAATTACATAACAGGTGGGTAGTTCAGAGACTACATCTGGAGACTGAAAATTTTGTTTAAGATGTCAGGAGACAAATTTAATTTTAAAAAAAAGCAGGAAAAGGCCGGAAAAGGAGCAACACATATGTTGATGAAAGAAGAATAAAAATATTATGTTTCAGAGATAAAAGAATTTCATGGACATCTATCAGAACTGATCTGAGTGGTGTTGGTGTTCTGTCAGTTCAGAAAGATTAGCAGATTAAGTCTAAAAGGTAGAATTCCACGAAAAAAGCCGTATCTCAATTTGCAGCAATGCTAAAAGGAACTGCAGTGGGCAATGGAACACATTAATTGGTCAAATGATTATTGGTCACAAGTTATATAGAGGGACGAAACTAAAATATCGTCATTAAGTAGTGATAGCCTAAAATATGTAAGACCTAAAATCTCAGAAATGCTACATTCTGACTTCTTTCAGGCAACTGTGAAGCATCCACATAGTTTTATCATTTAGTCATGCATGTCAGCAGGTGGTATAGGTCACCTTCATATCATCGATGGGTCGCTGAATATCATAAAATACATTGACACCATTCTAGAACCCAAACTTCTGCTTTCCATCACGAATTAATTTACCAACAATGATTCATTTATTTTTCAGCAAGATTCTGCTCCTCGCCACACAGTAAAGTAATTGAAAGACTGGTACAGGGAAACAGTCCTGACCTCAATTCTATCGAAAACTTGTGGCACCGTTTGAAAATTCTTGTCCGAATGAGGTATCCATGAAATAAAAATGAGCTAATTGTGGATATAATTGTTTCCTAGCATCATGTAATAACGAAAGAAGAGCTTAAAACCATTTTCAACTCAATGAAGCATCCATGTGAAGCTGTAAGAAAGAATAAAACCTCGCTGCGTTCTAATAAGTCACTGCTATCATCAGTATCTAATGTACATCCACAGTTTTTGCAGCATATTTTTTTTTTTTTTTTTTTTTTTTTTTGCGTTGCAAATATTTGAATTTTCTTTTTTGTTTCTTGAATTCAGTATTAAATTCTCTTTAAAATTATGTAAAATACTCTGCTTTTCCGGCTACATCGAATAATTACTCTGAAGTGGTCGCTCAACTTCAAGATAGATTTAGACATAAGAATTTACTGGTTCAGATTTGTATGAGAGACCTGCTGTTAATGGCAATAATGAAGTATGTAGTATCTAGCAGTTCTCCTCTCTCTATGACAAATATCCTTGCTCTTTATTATAAACTAGAATCCAAAAGAGCTTTCGAGGGTCTAGATCGAACTCAAGAAAAATACAAATATGTCCTAAGCCTGTTGATGGAGTCTTATCTGACGGAAGAGATTCTTATCACATCGGAGAGGCACAGAAATTCGGAGGAAGCTTCAGATGGACAATATTCTCTGAAACACACTAAACCTTCTAAATCAAGAAGTGTGTGGTGAACAAGTAGTATATATTGACCATTCAGGTTTTGTATTAAGTTCCAATCAATCAAAGAAATTAACTGTTAAAACGAAATCGGACTATCACGCGCAGGCTGTATTGGTAAGCATATATGATAGAAGCGGCTCAGAGGTAAGCGAAATTTTCTTTTGTATTTTTTGCAATAAAATATTCCCCACAAGGGTTTGTTTTGAAACAAGAAATTTTGGTTTGGAAGGAAACAGAAATATTTTATTAAAGAAAATGTTAATTCTTAAATATTTTTCTAAATTTTGTAAAGTTAAGAATCAGTGTCCTAATCCTAGAGAAAACAATTATTGGAACACATCTACTGTAATTGAAGCTAACTCTTTGTCTATCAGCCGCAGTGCAGAAACTGTGTATATTTAATGTCTTTATTTATTTATTAAATCAGGCGAAACTAAAGACGAAGCAGAAATTACGTTAACCCTTTCGCGACTGGTGTTTTATATAAAAGTCAGTCTCAAATCCCCTTATCGGATGGCAGAACGTTCAATGCACTTTTCAGAGGGGACAAGCAAACCTGTAGAACCAGTACGAAATGCGATTCACCAGTGCATCAGCCGGCTGCTGGTGACATTTGGGGAAGATGCACATGTGACACCTCGTCTCGACTACTTTTTACGTTGATCAGTACGTCACGTCATCGCGAAAAGATTAAGGGCACTAATTGGTATTGGATCTTACTATACCTACATAACCACACAAGCAATAAAGGCATTAAATCTAATTAAAAAGTTAAGCTTGGACACATCTTAATCAGCAGCCGAAAAACAAATCTTCATAATGAATTCAAATTGGAAGTTTCATCCCTTGATGATTCAGTATCTTTTTAATACCTTTCTCGTAGATTGGAAGATATGCGACAGTCGTCCAGTGTTCAATGACCCTACCCTCATTAGTGAAATAAAGTAAAAAAGGAATGCTTACGCTGGTTTGAAGAGTAGCACTTGTTAAATCAATTTATTGCAGGGTTCAGATGTAATCGTAAGATTATTTATGAATGAATCCTTCGAATGAAACTCGTTTTTAATGAAGATGATTTTAAGATACGTAGTAATGGGGGAAAAGAAAATATCCGAAAGCTGTAGCGTAAATAAGGATAAGGTTTCGAGTATTATTTCTTCATATATTAAAAATTTACGGATAAGAAACTTATGAGACCTTGAAACGGTGTTAATGATCCAATTGAGAAAATAAATAAAAATAAAGACCAGTTGAAAGTATTCAAGGATTTTTTTCAAAACAGTTTGTGTGAAAGTTTTGCCTAGTGAGAGATACAAACTTTACGTTTCAGATGAAACGCTAATGAATTGCTATCGAGTAGGATAATGACCTTAAAAATCTTTGCGCACTGTAAGGGAACTGATGCGCCGAGCGCATAAAACAGTTGGTTTTTCTATATGATTATAAGGAGATATTTGATGAATGGGAGGATTTAAAAATAGAAGAGAGAGTGAGAGCTCTCTCTCTCTCTCTGACGTTGAAACCAAAACATCGCGTTTTTTGAAGCAACGGCCAGCTGTAAGAAATGATAGTTCTCCTAGAAAAATCAGTCCAATCTTTAACACCTTTATTCGGGAAGCTGGAAGGAGTTCTTAAAATGATTTACTATATACAGGCCCAAATTCGATTAAAGCAATACCAGACATTATAGATAGATTTAGAAGTTCTCTTATTGGTATTTCTGCAGACATTGTGAAAAGGTTTTTCTTGAAATAGGCATTACTCAGGAACACTAAGATTTTTTATGATTCTTTTGTCCTAAGAAAGATAAGAAAATTGCTTATCGACTGTTTTTGAGGTTTTGTCGAGTTCTCTCTTGTTGGACGTGGCATTGTCACAATTGTTTGAGCTTGCTCCGGCAGAATATTCAGCTAATGCTAACAAATTTAAACTTTCGCTCTATATTGACAATTATGTTACGGGAATGGTTGACGTCGGAGAAGAATTTATTGAAAGGTTTGGGAAATTTTATCAAGTGGTTGCTCTAATTTGTGAAACTGGAAAAGTAACAAACTGCAATTTTGTTTCGATGAGCAATAGTGAGTTATTAAGCTATTAGAAATTTTGTGGAATGTAGATAATAGTACTTTAAAAAGTAATTTAAATTTTGATTATTTGAAGGAGGAGCAAAATTTTACCAAAAAAACATATTTTGAGCATTGTCTAAAGCTTTTTATCCAATTGAAATGTTGCGTGCAGTAGCATTGCCTCCTAAGATTTTATTGCAAAGAGTTTTGGAGTCTAACTTTAATTTGTTATATTTTGCCAGAGGAAATCCATAGCTCATATAAATGGGCTTAAGTGCTAAGTGATAAGGAAATCTCGTGTTATTTTGAAATCAACGATTCAGCTCAAATGCATATTTTAGTTGAAGCATGCAAAGAGGGATATGCTACTTGGGCACTTTTTCATAACTGAAACTTTCCTTATATTTAAGTTTTTTCTTGTCTGAGCTAAGTGTCGAGTAATTCCATTAAAACAGGTCACAATCCCCAGATTAGAGGTTATGGCATGGTGTATTGGTGCTAGATTGGCACATTCAATGCGATAGGCTCTTATTATTACAATTTTTGGTGATCCTACTGTAGCAAGGTTTCCGTTGAAGAATCAAGAGAGTCAGAGAAATAAAAACCCTTTTTCCTAGTAACAAGTCGCTTTACGTGTCCGAAAAAAAATCTGACAGATTTGATTTCTCGTGGTTGTTCTCACGATCATTTAATTAAGTCAGGTTAGGAGGGATCCCCGGATACTTGGCGCGTGAATTAATCAATAAATAATGAAACTTTCGAAATTTCTTCAGAAAGAAAGAATATTAAATTATGCTATTTAAATTTTTCTGAAAAGGAAGTACCCTAGTACTCTGGGAAAAATTTCATTCAATTCTTTGATTGGTAGCTTGCGTCCTAAGATCTTGGGTTATCAACGAGATATCAATGAGAGAAAAAAGAGTAAACTAACTTTAGAGAATGTTGATATTCGACTCATTAAATTTGTTCAAGTTCAAAGCTTTCAAAATAATATCCACCTTATGTGAATTTTGAGAGGAAAATAATATTCTTCGTGCGAAAATTAGAATTATAAAACGTAAAGATACTCCTCTCTTTTTATTTTTAATCCCACTACCTAGTGATTGTATTTTTACAAAATGGCTTATCGAACATTTTTATGTACAAAATTATCAGGCTGGAACTCAATTGTTTTTTAACCTAATACGTGATAAACATTGGATATTGAGTGGATGAAGAATTGTTCGAAAAATATAGAATGCTTGTTTTAAATGTCATCAATTTAGAAGTAAAACGCCCATTGCTGATCTAGCTTCCTTACCTGCTGATCGTTTGGATGATGCAGTCGTTTTTTGAAGTATTCATTGTCGACTTAGTTGACCCACTATAAAAACGTGGTGATAAAATAATAAATCGTCATCTATAGCGGGGCTCTTTTTTGAGAAGTTCATTTTGAATAAATCTCGTTCCGTTCTACTGCCATCTGTATGTTATCTTTCCGACTCTTAATAGCCAGAAAAGGCAGACCTCGAGTGATATACTCCGAACACGGAACTAATTTTCAAGGTGATTGCTACGAATTACTGGCTATGGATTGCAGTGAAGTTTTGCGATATGCAGAAATACATCGTATAACCTGGAAATTTATACCCCTCACAGCAGCTTGGTGGGGTAACTTTTGGTAAGGACTAGTGAGAACGCTAAAATATCTTCTCGAAAGAACACTTGGCAAGACCATATTCACATTTGAGGAGCTGAAAACTACATCATGTGAAAGCGAAAAAAGTAGCTAATTCCCCTCCTTTAACATATCAGTCCGAGGATTTTCAGGACTTTACTCCGACAACTCCAACTAAGTTTTTGTGTGATAAATCAACATTCGAAACAGCAGATTTGGATGTGCAGGATAGTAAACACTTTCGCAAAAGATTGAGATATAGATCTAAAATAATACAAGAGCTAAGGAAACGTTTCAGAAGGGAATACCTTAAATAGTTTATTCAATTACAAAGGCACAAGATCCTATGTCCTCTAACATTCAATCAGAAGATATTATTTTTATAGGCGATAACGTGAAGAAGAGTCTTCAATGGCTTTTAGCGATCTTCATAGAATTAATACCGGAAAAAGATGGAGTTATCAGAACAGTTCGGTTAAAGACTCAATATTCTGTGCAAATCCAACTCATTAAACGAGTAATCCCTCTTGACGTAATGGAAGCAATTTTTATCAAATTTTCTCATCCAAAAATAGCAATCTGCCAACTAAAGTAAGGCATTCACGACTTCAGAATTCAGAGATTCCACTGAATACTGATGTCGTAAGTGTGAACTATCTTCAAGTGTCCAAATTTAATCGTGTCATAAGGAGAACTGTAAGACTAAAATTAGGGAAAGGTTTTTCAGTAGCTATACAGCTCCTCTAAAAAGAAAGGGAGGGTGTTAAGAAGGGCATCGTCCTATTAGCTGATGACTGACGTCATGTTTTGGTTTTTACTTCCTTGTAGTTAATCTTACTTCAAACGTGCCAGCGTTAGTTAGCTTGCAATGTTTTGTGTTCGTAATTAAATGTACTTTTTGTAACTATGTGCCTGATTTTAGTACAATTCTACAGCCACACCAAGACATCGGGTTTATGACAACCTTTTATTTTAATCTTTGAAACTAATTTGTTATAAATTTTGATTCATTAAACAAATCATATTGCTTGTAGAGATAAGTGTCATAACATTATCAGCAGGGTATCTTATTACTTTCTTTTAATGCAGGATAACACCAAATCTCTTACTGCTCGTCTTGTGGAGAACTTTCTTAAGATGAAACAAAACAGCGTATGGAGTGGTTAACATGCTCTTTTGATCTCAATCCGTTTGAACGTGTTTGGAACACACTTAGACGACGTTTTGCTGCAAGACTAAGAACCAGGCCTTCGAACCGGAACTGAACCGAAAACCGGGGGGGAACGTTATTTCGGTCGGAACGAAGACCGGAACTGAACCGGATAAAAATATCGGATTATTTTGTTTCGATATATTTTCAATCATTTCGTTACTGTAGCCAACTTATCGATATTTTCTAATTTAACTTTAACCATATAAGTATCATCATTAGATGTACATTGTTTCTCAATTTCCTATTTTGATGTTCACTGGTACTTAACAGTTTCAGTTTCGCATGAAATTATTTGTAGAAGGCAGATTTAATTCAGTTGAATGAACTGAATTAGTGTAGATAAAGAAAAATATCAGCCGGCATTATATTTTTTGCATTTCAGTGTACCATCATCCACGGATGTTTGTATAGACCGTTCAGATAGACAAATCAAAATCATAAACATAGTTGTCAAATACGATTTTGATAATGGATAATAATGCCAATGCTCGTCATTCTCTGCTCACGGCAGGTATCACACATGCTGCTTAATTGTATCGATTCACACAGTGTAACAATTTCAAAAAATGAAACCTTCTAAATTTCGATAGAATTACATTTTTTGTTTATGATAGAATTATATTTTCAATGTAAACACAAAAATATATGCATAAAATAAAATTATTCATTAGATACTGAACCAAAAACCAGAACTGAACTAATGTATATATTTGAACCAGAACGAAAAAAATTACGGTGTTCGAAGTCCTGCTAAAAACTCCTGTTATTGTCCAAGTCTTGGAGATCGCACTTCATCAATAGTAGAACAATATTCCCCAAAGTCTCATTGATAACCTCATCGTATCCATGCTAAACAGGTGTGGGGCAGTTTTAGCAGTTCGGAGGGACCACACACCATACTAAACATCCTACATCATTTCCAACCAATCAATTTTTTTGTCATTTACGTGAAGCCCCAAATTATTGCCCTGAAGCATCATTTAATGTTCTTTACATCATTTCAAAGAATTAAAATTTCCATACAATTTTTTTTGTTGTTTTTTTTTCTGTATTGCGTTTTGTACACCTGTGTTCTACATTTTATACCCACACATGGCTATGATGCAACGGTTTTTTCACATTTTCGCTTGCTCCCCTAATTTTTTTTCAGCAGGGTACTTTTATAAAATTGAATTACTAGCTGCTGTTTAATCTCATGGAAATTATCCTTTGAAAAATATACGACGTTTGATGTATAACTTAAGCTAAATGAATCTAAACAATTAAGTTTGACCCTTTCTGTATAATCTAAATTAATAAAAAGAAGTGTGCATATTTGCATGTGCTCTTTACAGTGCACTATTTTTTTTGTGTGTATTTTTGAATTATTGCAAATTTAAAAAAATTAAGAACTTCTATTTTAAGTTGTAAATATGACTTGTTTTTATCTATAGAAACTTGAAAGCGGTTTAAACTGAACCGGGTAAGTTGAAAATCAAAAATTGTTTCTTCAAAAAGTCGGTTTTTGTATAAACCCTAATTAATACATCTTGTTTCCTCAAACAAGACTTATTACCTTATTTCAAATGATCATCAATATTATCCGAAATAGATTTAGACAAATATATAACCCATCCCTAGAGAAATATTGTTTGAAAATAATGTTTAATTTTAAATGAAAATATTCTCCGGAGGGGGAGGGGTTCAGATGTAAGCAATAGTACTCTTTTAGTAAAGTTAACATAACTTTTCAACAATTTAAGTGTAACATAGATTTCTGTTTTTTCAATTTCGTATTCAAAGAATCTTACTTTCGTAAAAGCAGATGAAAATACATTTTGGCACATAAAAAATTGAAATATATATATTTGCCTCTTTAAAATGTGTACACTTTGATATTCTCTGAAAATCAAATACGATTTAAAAACTGAAACTCCGCAAACATGAGTGCAAATACTAAAAAATGTATTAAAAAGAAACAATCTATTTACCATTTTCTTCCATTTTTTTTTAATTCCATTTTATTGCGTCCTATATTACATTGGAGCATTACAAGATAAATTATGTAATGCTCAAAATTATTAAAATTTTATAATGTTAAATATGGGTTTTGTAGCTATTTAACTAATAATGCATAATAGTTTTATGAATTTTTTAATAAACTTTAATACCTATTTATTTTTGCAGAAAAAAAAAAGATTTTTACTTGAAATTTATATCTCATATATAATTAATTCGTCAACAGAATAAATCAAAATCTTTGAGAGATTTTTTTTTTTATTTTCAAATTAAAAAGAAAGGGAAATATCTGAGACTCGAAGCAAGCAATAGGCCCCCTCGAAGCTTTGAATAAATTCAAAATTTTGCACAAGGGATTCTTCATGATTATACTTCTAACTTTCTTTTGATTTATTACTAAATATGTTAACATCATCCGGTTTGTTTTTCAATGAAACTTCTTTGTCACAAAGCTTACATTTTAAAGTAGTCCACTCTACAAATATACAACTCTGGATAGACGTAAATTCAGTCTAATCACGCCTACGATAAGACTTTGAAGCTACCTGTTGATTGAACATTAATTAAAACGTATTTTATTTATATAAAGAAAAAACAAATACCTTTTAAAAGATTTGTTTTTTTTTTATTACTATAGAGTTAAAAGAAGAAAACATAATTTATCAGAATGTTTAGATTTATAGACCGTAATAGAAAAAAATATTTTGCCTCGAATCTGAACTGAATATTCAGATCTTTTCTATTGCTCTCTTTGTTCTCTTTTATTGCTTACTTAAAGCATTTCGCAATTAAACATTGGTCCCTTTCTTATTCTAAGTGATAATTGCGGGCAATGAAGGCTTAATAATTAAGAAAAGATAGTGGATTAAATTTCACTCTCCCTGCATTATTATGAAAAATGACTGCTTTTTAACCTGCAAAATTGATTTAGATTTCCTCAGCAGACTCCTTTGGTAACATCTGACATCTGAGCAACAAGAAAAGTCTTTCCTAAATTATAAATGTGACAGCCGAAAGCGTTGCTTTCAGGTAACTAGCTTGTTTCAGGTACGCGAGTAATAAAACATTACTTGACTTTATGGCTACCATTAATCTACGCTATTAAACTCTAGACTGAGTTATTTAAATTCGTATAGTATGTAGTTCTTTCTTTAATTAACTCCAATTTTTGCCACTTCTTTAGATTAAAAAAGGAAAGTTGAAATTAATTTGAATTTTATTTTTCATCGCCTTTTTTTGTTAATTATTATGTCTTTCATAATTCTCAAGATTCTGAAACTTAACCTATTTTAATTTCCCTAATGGAAAAGAAACACCTTTATTTCACAGTTTCTTAAAAATTCATATTATGTTTTAGCGAGAAATTTTAAAAATTAATATAAATTAAAATACTTGAAGAATGATATTAATAATAAAGTTGCTAATGTGTTTCCCTCCCATATTTATGTAATGGTTCAATTTTCTCTAAGTCTTGTAGCAACGAATGGAGCAACCCGCCGTCCACTCCTATCTCTCCCACTGACCTGGAGTAAATTACTAACTATATCAGTAAACTTAAAAATAATAAATCACCAGGCTATGACATGATCTCCAATAAAATGATTAAAAATCTCCCACTCAAAGCTTTCCTTATTCTTACATATCTTATTAACAAAATTCTCAAACTTAGACATTTTCCTAAAAATTGGGAAAATGCCATTATTTTTCCTATTAAAAAACCAGGCAAAAATAATCATAATCCATCTAGCTTTAGACCCATTTGTCTCTTATCCTCGCTCAGTAAAATTACCGAGCATTTCATTCTCAACAGAATTAACACTTTCATTTCTGATACTAATTTTATTAACCCAAATCAATATGGTTTTACAAGGCGCCTCTCTACTTACCACCCACTACTCATACTGACTGAAAAAATTACTTCTGGATTCCAGAGGGGCAGGTCCACTGGAGCTGTCTTCCTGGACATCCAGAAGGCATTTGATCGAGTCTGGATTAGTGGACTAATCTATAAGCTTATTATTTATAATTTCCCACCTTCTATCATTCATATGATTAACTCCTACCTCACTAATAGATCTTATCAAGTACGCATCAAGGATACTCTATCTAACATTTACAAAGTCAATATTGGAGCTCCCCAGGGTTCTCTCCTTGGACCAATTATCTTCAATATCTACATTAATGACATACCAACTCACCCACACACCAGTCTAAATATTTTCGCGGACGATACTGCCATAGCGGCAACATATAAAAATCACAACAGCATCACAAAGGCACTTAACAATCACTTAACATTGCTCGAATCATACTTTAATAATTGGAAAATTAAACTCAATATTGATAAAACTGTTGCAGTATTATTCACAAGGAAGAGAAAATCTGCAACCCCACCAACACTATATTCCACACCACTACAATGGTCTCAAAACACAATTTATTTAGGCTTGTTATTCGACAATAAACTCACATGGAAACGACACTGCTCACATGCGCGAAATAAATTCCGGAACGCACTAAGATTAGTATACCCCCTAATTTGCCGGAATTCTAACATGACAGTAGAAAACAAGGTACTTCTCTACACAGCCGTTTTGCGGCCCATCATGAGTTACGGTTGTACTGTGTGGGGATATGCTGCAAATAATAATATTAAAATGCTTGAAATATCGCAAAATAAAACTATTCGCATGATTGTTCGGGCGAATATGTATATGAGAAACTCTGATATCTATAAAGCACTTAAACTCCCAACCTTTAAAAATTTTATTAAGAAAATAGCTACCAAATTTTTTGATTCTCTTCCACTCACTAATAATTATCACATCCTCAATTTAGAAAACTATACTCCTCATGACAATACTAAGAGACCAAGGAGAATTCTTCTTGACTCTTATAACCCACCTTAACATCAAATTCTTTCATTTGCCTTTTGGCAAATGAACTGCTAAATTTCATTTATTTAACTTAATTATTTAGTTTGTATATAGCTCCCACACAGGCAACTTCCCTATGGTGTATTCCTCTCATAAACTTCAGGGCAGCCAATCCAATGCCAATTCACTCACCCCCCTTAGCCAATCAAAAGCCAGGCTGTGAGTCACTCAAGGATGAAATTTTTCCACTTCTCACCACCATTCTGCTCACAACTCCAGGCACCAGTTAACAACGCCTTCTTTCCTCGCTCTTTCAACCAATCAGATTGTTCCTTCTCAGCAAGGACGCTACTACCACAGGCACCATTAATATGCTACGATATGGGATAATGGCTCGCTCTGCGAGCCATATGCCCAGTGACAACAGCGACTTGTTTGAGTGTGCTGAATCGTTTACAAAGAAAGAGCTGAGGTAGATATGCCATTACGCCGTTTTAGAAGTCAATATAAGCAGCTGTCGTAGATTGAGAGGGGGGAAATCATCGGCATGATGGAAGCTGGGTGGTCAGCTAGGCGAGTAGCTCGTCAAGTAGGCCGCTCTGATTGTGCTGTAAGGAGGTGTTGGGACCAGTGGATCCGAGAGATGTCATTCACATGAAGACCAGGCTCAGGACGCCCTCGACAGACCAGTCGTCGAGAAGACCGCCACATCGTAATAAATGCAAGCGTGCAGCCAACTGCTTCATCGGCCACCATCCAGGCACAGGTAGCACCTTCACTAGGGGCCCCTGTGTCTTCTTGAACCATACGAAGGCGGCTGGCTGAAAGACATTTGGGATTGCTGAGCCCATTACGTGTGCTGCAATTGACGTCCACCCATCGACGCCTCCGTTTGGAGTGGTGCCGCACCCGAGGAAACTAGACTGTAGAAGAATGGAACCAGGTCGTCTTTAGCGACGTATCCAGATTCAATCACAGCAGTGATAATAATTGTGTTCGTGTGTGGAGACCCCGTGGTGAAGGCCTCAATCCTGCCTTTGTTTTACAGCTACACACTGCTCCCACAGCTGGTGTGATGGTATGTGGTGCCATTGGCTACGATACACGGTCACCCCTAGTATTGATCAGTGGAACCATGATAGCCCAGCGGTATGTCCATGACATCCTGCAACCACATGTGTTGCCACTCTTACAATAGCTCCCAGGAGCCCTTTTTCAACAAGACAATGCTCGGCCTTACACGGTAAGAGTGTCACGAGACTGTCTCCGAGCTGTTACTATCCTTCATTGGCGATCCCCATATTTGTCTCTAATCAAGCATATATGGGATCATTTGGACAGTGAGTTGAGCATCCCACGAGTTTGAACGAAATAGAGGCAAGGTTACAGCAAATATGGAACGAAATGTCTCAATACATCATACAGAACTTGTATGCCTCAATGCCCGATCGTATCGCATCGTGCATTCGCGCTAGAGGGGGTTCAACAGGGTATTAAATCCTCCGTTATTTTGCCTTTTTCTCTAAAATAAATTATCTTTTTTCTTTGATTTTCTAATCATTTACTTATATCAAAGTAGTTACTAAGTATGTAAAATTTCGTTTCATTTTGAGGACTCCTTATTTGTGCGTTTATTTTTTGTCCATAAGTGTATAAACACAAAAATAATAAAATAAATTATCTTACTTTCTATTTCCTACAAACAACTTTTTAGAGATGTGCAGTAGATTCTACAGTCTAATGTAAAACTGAAGCTAAAGAATGTTTTTATTCCGTATATCTCAAATTCTTAATCTATCTCTTATTTATGTATTCCTTAAAATTCAAAAATAAAACAATTTATAATTATTATTTTTTATCATACCATAAACTAAAATACATTGATTACATTCATAAAATTGTGGTATACAAAATAAAGATCTACTAGTACAACATATATATAGCAACATAATATTTTATAGCATAGTACCTATAAAATATTATAACTTTCAACTGAAATTTTTTTTTTATCTTATGAAAGAGTAATAAAAATTGGAAACTGATAAAACCTAGTTTTAAGAGATTAAGTTTTAAAAAATTTACATACTTAAAGGTATTATATATATATATTTACACTTAAAATATATTCCCTTAATATGTGGAGAGTCTCTTATTTCCATAAAATGCTCCTTATCAAAGTCTTACAAGTTCTCTTCTTGTGTTAAAGATCTAGATTCTAGATCTTTAACACAAGAAGAAAAGGTGTGGATAAAAGGAATTGAATCTAGATTATGGATTTAATTTCTTCTTCTTTTATCCACACATTACCAGTCTGAAAAGCAGAGATGACAGAAAAAGACTCTAACTTAAAACCCAGATGTTCAATTATATCTAGGAGATCAACTTTTCGATCCCAATATTTTTGGTCAGTGCTTCCAAAATGTAAAGTTGAAGGATTCTATGAAGTTCTAAGGTTTCCCACCCAAAAATATATTTTAATAGCTTCTGTGAAGATAACTCTATAATGAAAGATTGAACTGCACTCTTAACAGCAATAGGCGCAATATTTTAAGTTTGTTAAGAGAGTTATTTTTTGTGATTTTGCACTCTAGTAATTACATCATAAAAGAGTACTAATTGAGCAGATTCAGAGCATCACATCCTATTTGTTCAACAATAATGACGTTATATAGTCCCATATTATATATAAAAAATAATAGTTCATTCTCAACACGAATAAGGTTTTGAGAGTGAAGTGCCAACTCAGATGATGTTCTTGTCCCTTGTCCGTGTTTTAAAATTATGAGGTTCGTCACCAATAAGCCTCGTAATGCTTCGAACAGCGATGTCAGTTTGAAACGACTAATTAATGAACCAAATCAAAACAGAAGTTAATGGAAATTATGTTTCTTTAGATTGGTTTTAAAGGACCCGTCTTTATTGACGTACACGTTTTTAATAACTTAATGCATAATTATTGTCGGATTTTGATGAGGCTTGATTTAAGATGTTCCTGACATTTTATGTAAATGTTCCTAATATTTTACATAATTTTTCAAATTGCGTTTGAAAATATTAATTTTTGAACGTCTAAATATACTATCTTTCTTTAAATTGACCAGTAGCATATTCATTCAATGATCACAGATACAAATTATCAAAAGATAAAAAACTTGTACACAAAGAAACTGTACTTTTGTTGTTATTTTCAATATTTTCAAATTATCGTGATGTCATGAGAACTTATTTCATTTGTGGGATTATGTTTTTACATTAAGAACTTAAATAGATAGCTTAATTCACAATAGTTCTCAAGCGATAGTTCTCTTTTAACTGTAATGTAATTTACTGTGCATAGCTTATATTTTTTTTAATAAAAAATAATTCTCCAATATCAGTATTCAAACAGAATTCTCTACTAACCACTTATTATCTTAAATTTAGAACAATAAATTTGCATTTATCTTGATTACTTAGAGTTCTACGAATGACGTAGTCCCAAAAAATATACCATTAGTATCTCACTTAAGCTTTAAAAAACAAGTGTAACTATTGATAATATCCTATTGAAATATTTCGTTATCTTTACAAATCAATTTCATACCACTTGTTAACTTTTCTTTCTAGGTGTAAAGAACACTTTACATGCACAACTATATTATAAGAGTCAATTACATTTTCTAAAAGATGTAAATAATACATCAAATAAAATAAATACTTGCTGGGTTATCTCTCACACTTTCTCGATTTTATATTCCCTAGCAACATTATCGATTCATATCTAAAATCAGCAATATTAAAAAAAAAATATCTTCACTCTTAAATGGAGAAATGCATTAGAAAGAAAGTCAGGTTTCCTTCTAATAAAATCCAGATGGCAAAAACGAAACTAAGAAAATTCTAGATCCCAAAAAGATTCCGATTTCTGTATACCTCCTCCATATATACGTATTAGGATGATAAAATCTTTAAGCTACTTAGAGGATGTTATGACTCTAGAGATACACCCATGGCCGACTCGTGGTTTATTGATGAATATGCTCATGTTGGGTAGCTTAAGGGCCCTTTTATCTCTTACATTGCACAGATAGTCGATAAGTTGCTACTTAAACAAAAGGGGTTTTCTTTCTAATATATTTGTTTCTCTCCGGATATATCTAATATTAATTTAATACAGTCAGTCTCTTTTCATGGTCTTTGAACAAGGTTACCAGTAAGCTGTGCAATTACTTGAGTGAAAATATCGTCGTAATAATTTTATTTGGAGACATGTCATCAGATTTGAGTATGGCAAAGTCGATTATTTATTATATTGTTAATGATGGTATTATGAGGAGTTCAAGCATCCATACATATATCATTGCCAAGATAATTTTATTTCATGCTTCGAATAAAGAACATATTTTACCTTAAAAAGCCTACTATATTAGTATAGAATATATTTCGAAAATCTGTAAATTATTTGAAAAGGTTGAGATTCTTTTTCCCTTATTTAATAGATAAAAATTGCTTTTAACATCGATTATAATGATCTAAAATATCTTATAGCGGTAGAAAAATAACATATTATTGGGATTTTACGATAAATTAGTCTATAATTAATATTAAAAAATCATTTTCATATTGTTTATTATAAAATTCCATGTAAATATATTTTGTAAAAAGCAAGCGCACACATATTTTAATGAAGAATGTCAGCTTCTTTTTTCTCTATTATTATTACTGATGTAATCCACAACAGGAATAATTAAAAATATCAAGATTACATCTATAAAATTCAATACGAAAAAAAACTACACAAAAATTCAACGCAAAAATTTAAGATGAAGTAAGAATCAATTGCCTTTGTTGTGCGGTATTTTTGGCCAATATTTTTTTAACTCAAAATCAAAGTTTAAATATCCCTATTATATTCTTATATATTTTTAACTCGTATAAATCTTGGATACTATATAAAATAAACCAATGAAATGTGTAAATAAAGGAAATTTTGTTGATTCAGAGAAATGAATAAAATGTCATTTAATTTTTCTGATAATAAATTTGTAATACAGTGCAATATGATAATGAATTTGGTTTTTAAATAATGCCTCATATCAAGGGCGTAGTTACATATCAGCCGTATTAATGATACAGGGCCCCAAAATGTGTAACTACAGTCCCACTAATAGGGCTTTCATATCTAAAAAAAGAGCCCCGAAGAAACTTTGATACAGGGCCCACTCAAGACTAGCTACGCTATTGCCTCATATGCTTATGAAATTAACCTAAGATGTCTTAGAATATCATTAAAACCTAGGATATTATATGTTACATATTTGCTATCATTCATAAGGTATAAGATTTAATAGGATTATGCAAATAAAAATCATAAAAAGCTAAGACACATAAAAAAGATTGAACTTCAAATAGCAAAGCTACAATTTCCCTCTGGTCATTGCTTGGAATTATTAATCGCATTTTAAAATGTAACCACACATAAATTTTCTTTCGAAATGTGATTATAAACTTAATTCAAATTTTAGTATGCAAAATATATTACTGTTTTTCATTCTGCTTTTTAAAAGCAATGGCTTATTTCAAAGTAAATAAGGTATAATTTTCTAATAATTCAACTTTACAGCCTTGAGCTAACTTAATAATTAAAACATAAGTACAAAATTTTTTAAAAATGTAATCGTTTTACAAGTTAATTAAATGGTTATACCGTTAAATCTAAACCATAAAAACCTTGCCCTTTCCTCCCCATTTTGAGTTTAAACTCCTATCGATAATAATTCAATTTCCTCTCTTCTCTTGAAAATACGTTTTCATCTGTATTTTTAACATTCTACTTAATAGGATTAAGCTTTAAAGGGCTCATTTATGTTTGTTTATCGCTATTTTTTAAGTAGGCACTTTTTCAAGATTTAAAGTAATAGCATCAAAAAATAACCTTGACTTTAATCATAGTTCTAAGCACCTTCTCAATGTTAAGAAGTTTTCCTAATTGTAGATGGGAGAGAATATTTTTTGAATTTTATAATAATTAACTTTTGAATATAATTATTACAGTTATTTAAAAAAGTAGGTTTATTTGATTACTTTATTTGCCAATTAAATTAGTTTTATTTTATGTAATAATAATTGTTTTCGAGTAAAATAAACAATTTAATTAATTATTCTA
This sequence comes from Trichonephila inaurata madagascariensis, assembly GCA_019973955.1. Classification (NCBI taxonomy): domain Eukaryota; kingdom Metazoa; phylum Arthropoda; class Arachnida; order Araneae; family Nephilidae; genus Trichonephila; species Trichonephila inaurata. The sequence continues at coordinate 349,055 of BMAV01004441.1, read as the reverse complement.
GTAATACTATGCAGAAAAAAATTTTTAATTAAAATGAATCCGTTATTTATTTTTAAAATAGCAAAATAACAAACAATTTTTAAATATGCACGGCAAAAAAAAAATCCTGAATTGCTAAACTTTAAAAAAAAATGTTTAATAGCGGATAAAAATTATACATTATTCCTTTTCCAATTTGTATTTATAGATACACAATTCAAAAAAAAAGTTTTTCTTTATGTAATATATATTAATCTATTATTCTGAAATAAAATAACTTTTATTGAAAATTCTTGATATCATTTCTCAATAAGATCATATTTGTCACACACATATGGTCACACATATTCTATTAGAGTTCTATATTTGTAATTCTAAATTTAAAGCGTCCAAGATATTTACAATGAAATTTTTTTAATATCGTTTATTAAATAAGTTTTCCGTTTCCAACATTTTTATATAATGATGTAACTATACTACCTATAGTAAATGAGGGAGTGAGAGTTACATTAACGTCTCACTATAAAACTGAACAGGGCTATAACATTGTTACCTAGTGAGTGTGAATGAGTGAGTGAATATTAACGTCGCCCTGTTCAACGTTGTTACCTAACCTGAACTACAAAACATGTAATATAAAAAAAAATTAAGTCAATTCCTACTTAGATTAACAAAGAAGAATTTTATTTTATCTACTTTTTATTAAATAGTTACAATTAATATAAATATGTATATACATAGGATAAAATCATAACATTAAGTGATCATTAATTTTTATTGGTTATCATTAAAGTATCGTACTGTTATCCAAAACAATGGTGTCTATAAAATATCTGTTCAACAGAATGCTTTAAAATGTGAGAAAAAATACAAACCTTTTCAAGTTTTGACACAAATCGCCAAAAGGGTCGCTAAGTCGCCAAAAATGATGCCAACGTGGCTGTATTTAAAATTCTTTGAATAATTAGTTTTAATCAATTAATTTCTATTAATTATAATTAAATTATTGTATTGTCATTTAAAACAATCATGTTTATAAAATTTCAGCTCAATTGAGCACTTTAAAATGTATTTTATTAACGATTGAAAACTCCACCAAGATAAATAAATAAATAAATAAATAGAGATCGTGAGCTAATAGTAGGAATTTAAAAAAAAGAGTCTAAATATATAATATAAAAGAGAACAATATAACCGGGCCTCCTCCTTTCTCTGCCTTTGTTCAGATCAAATAACCTTTTATATCGTTTTGTGCGTATATTAATAGCATTAATTCCCGTATTATTTAGATTGTAAATTTTGTGTGTTTGCTAGCATGTACTGTGCGTGTATGTATGTATGTGTACCGGGTGTCCCATAAGTCCGTAATTACTTTAAAAATGCGTAAAAAGTTAAAGAATTGATTTATTCGAATATGGTTGTGGAAAAGTCATTCTCGTGAAAGGGTTTTTTTTTTCTTTTGGCTGAGAAAATAAATTAGTTATATTGTCCTACTGTTGATGATGCTGCACAGAAATAAGTACTAGATATCTATGAAAACAATTTATTTGTGAAGGCAGCACAGGTTTGCAATCATTCCACAACGCTAGCGTACTTGTTCTGTGTCCTCCATCACCACAAATTACAATTTGCCAGCGAGTGATAACACCGTCCACTACACAGCTAGGGATTGCAATATCGGACCAAAAGTTCAATACCGTTATTCCGTATTTTTTAGATCTTAATACCGGCATACCGGTAGTAGAAATTTTAGAAAAAGAAAGAATACACAGGAGTTTCTTTGTTTTATTTACCAATTTTATTCGTGAGTGTGAATATTACAAAAATAATTTGTAGCTTATAAATAATAACAATATACATGAAAAACAACAAAAAAGTAAAGGTGCATCTTATTTATTTAAATCACAAAAAAGTACATAAATATCATTATTTAGTCTGTGGTACTATTACAAAATTTTGAAATGTGATCTTAAATCTTATTCATTATTATCTTTTTCTTATTCATCATTATGGGTTATTATTTCTGTGTGTATATATATAAGGAATCTGAAAAATATTTTGTACCTTAAAGTATGATATACAAATACAATGTTAATAACAAACTCACCAATTTAAAAAATATCAAAGTATTACGTAGTTTCTTCATAACTATAACCTTGTTTTTACAGATATGCATATCAGACTACGAATCCTGCTCCTGTTCAGTATCTCTCTGAGCTGCAATAGGATAGTTTTGGCCTGCCTATTTGGATGATTCACATATTTTATCACCTCTTTTGATTGTACGATGCAACTTTATATTAACAGTCTAATTAATTTCGCCGTTAGGGAGACATAAAAAGAAAAGCGTATATTATTTTGCTATGTTGGCTATCACTGAACATATAGTGGAGACGATTTTAAAAATTTCTTGTAAACACCGAAAAAAATGGTATTTCAACTTGTGAATACCGGTTTACAAAATTGTACAAATGGCTCAAAATACCAGTATTCGGTATCCTGGTATACCGGTATGGCAATCCCTAACTACAGCATGTAGTATCTCCGGTTGGGTCCAGGAAAATTCATGGCGAATAGCATACTTCAACTCCACCAAAGAAGATGGGTTTTTGCGATTAACTTGCAACTTAACATAACCCTAGAGCCAAAAATCAACGGATGTTTAGTCCGGTGAGTGAGGTAGTCTTTGTGTAAAGTGTCGATTGACTACTCGTTCATCTGTGAACGTTTCTTTCAGGAACTGTTTCACTTCGGTCGTAAGATGTGAGGAGGTGCACCGTCTTGTATGAATATCACTTTGTCAAGGACATTATGTTCCTACAAGCACGGTATCACTTATTTCGTAGCATTTCTAGGTAACATTTTCTATTGACTGAACATGTCATCCAGCCTAATCTTACATAAGGCTCTTCAAAGAAAAGGGGACAAACATAATTTCCGGCATTTTATAGGACTCTGAAATGCATATTTTTCGGGATTTGCTTGATTACAGCATCACCTATCATAGGACAATGTAACTAATATATTTTCTTAACCAAAAAAAAGCCACTTCACGAGAATGACTTTTCCCTAAACAGTATTCAAATACATTAATTCTTAAAATTTTTAAGCATTTTTAAATTATTTACGGATTTATGGGACACCCGGTATAGATAGATAGATAGATAGATAGATAGATAGATAGATAGATAGATAGACAGATAGATAGATATTGGTTTGGATATGGGCTTGTATGGGCATATGTGTATTGTATGTATATACATATATATATATGTGTGTGTATATATGTATATGTATAGTGCATACATGTGCTTTATGTATTTGTATTTTGGAAATCTTTTATATGATCATGTTTCCTAATCCTCTCCATTGAAAAATTTTACTTACTGAATGTCTCCGTTTGCATGTGAGCAATCTTGTATTTTGTTCTGAATTTGTTATAGTTGCATCCATCCTTGTTTCTTTTCCCTTTTAATTCCCATTTGTGCCTGTATCCTTCTACTTGAAACTTCTTACCACTATTGATTGAGTATTTACTTACCTTTGTAAGCCTTGTGTTATACTTTTCGGTACACAGGCCTTCTACCTGGAATCTCAAAAAAATATAATTGTAAGTAAACGACTATAGAAATCTGTCTATTCCATGTTTAATTAAAATGGGATTCGAAAGATTATCATCTATATAAGAAATAACTTATTTTTCTTCTTTGCATAACTTTTATTTAACACATAAATAAGTAAGCCTTGTTTCAATCATTTTTATCAAACCATGTTTCTTCGGAAAATACTAGACAAAAAAACATTTACTCATTTTACTTAATTCAGTTGACAAGTATTTAGAAGCACAATAGATGGTAGCAGCTATAGCTTCAAAAATTCCATTTGCACGTATAGTTCGTTCGATTTAGTAGTATTGTAAGTGAACCACTTTTATTTTTTAGAAATAATAAGATTCAAAAACTAAAAAGGGATAGTAAGAATCACAAAGAGAGTCTTAAAAATAACAATTTTTAATATCTGTTTTAAGTGAATCTGCAAAAACTCTTTTAATAATGCTCATTGTTTCTGAGAGATAAAGGTATCTTTAAGATATAAACATTTTCATGAGATCCTGAGTTTCTCCTGAAATGAATTGTACTCAGAATTACTCAAAAAATAAACAAAAAGAGGCAGATGTTATCTGATGGTCAAAAGCTGACTCTGCATCAAGAAGTAGCTAGGAGCAAAAAAAAACTATCATTCCCAGTTTCAATTATTAATTCATGAATTTGTGAGACTTTCTGTGAGGTCTCTTGAGTAATTGTATCGTTATACAGAATGTTTGATGTAAAAAAATAATAAAATATAATCAACTACTATCTGAATAAAACACCCTGGGGGAGTCCTTTATGGTCATTGCAAAGCATAAAGAAGTAGAGTGGGTTTTACTACATTAGTTTCTTATCTATTGACTTTATCCTCTCAAAGACTGTTTATTTAGCGATATATTTAATTAAATATTAGATAAAGAGTAGTTATATTTATTAGATTTCCCCGAAAATGTTAAAATGTGTTTTATTTGTGAGATGAAATTACCCACGCAACTATAGAATGTCACTACTTTCACAACAAAAAGTTAATATATACTTTTTATATACTTCTTTCGAACTATATTTTGTCGGTATTTTTATTTTGTATAATGGCAAAAGTAGGATGTCTGATTTCAGATATTACAGATAATTTTTTTTTTCATTCGAATTGTATAATATTTACATTCATTTATTAACAAAGTGAAGTAATCATTTTTTGAATAAATATTTAAAGTTTATTTTTTTTAAAAAAAAAATGGATGACGTAATAAAAAAAATCAATTTCCTATGTATTCTATTATTTTTATATCATTTCTAAGATTACCAACTGCTTCAATACATTCATATTATTAAAATGCTATTTAAATATTAATGTTTCATAGGATATATATCACACTGCTCTTTTATATTAATTCTTAAATACGGTTTCTTAGCACATGTCAATTTAAATATTTCTTTACATACTACTTCTATTAACATTTATTTTTTTATGCATTACTTATCTACTTTTTCTAACTTTTTTTTCTTACAAGATATAAGAAAAAAATGCATTATATTTACTTATAAGCCCTTTTTTTACTATTTAGCAGCTTTTTTTTTTCTGCTTACAAGTAACTCATAACAAATATTGTCACACTCCTGTCATCTCAAATCTACTCATATTATTCTCGAATTCATCGGCGAAGCAATCACGTTCGCATGGAACGTGCGTCGTCTGGGACGACGGAATGGCAATTGCATGGAAGTTATGCCGCGCGTTGCATTGAAATGTATTTTGTTTTATACACCATCCAAATGCTACGTTACAATGAGATAAGGCTACAGCTTATCAGTCATTGGCCACCAATAGTTACGAATTTGTATATTATTTTGGAAAGTATGTGCAGTAGAGAATGTGTGGACCGATACCCCTCCCCCTCCTTTCCCATTTTTTCGTTTTTTTGAGTTCTATATCCTAGAAAAGCTGTTTTTTTCTGTAGCTAAGCAAAAAGGTTAAAAAAAAATTCAAATCAAAAAGTATCTTCCACTCGCGTATTACACTTGAATCTTTTAATAATGGAGAAATTTTCCAATCTTTACCATTTTTTTTTTTATAATTATTTACTCTATCAGTGTGTCATAGTGGTATTTTTCTAAACGTGAAGTTAAAGATATGAGGAGCGGGAAAAAAATAAACTTGAAAATTCAACGTATATATTATTCGTGCAAATAGCTCAAAAAACACTCATTTTGTTAGCAAAATTTTGCAATTTTAATCGACTTTATTTTTTCATCTTTAATAAACATAAGTAAATAAACTGTAGACATTTTCGGTATTTCGAATATTTTAAGGCTATATCTGGATCTATTATTCAGCATAGCTTAAAAAATTATCCAATATTTGTATTCCAATAATGCAATTTAAAACGTGATTTTTTAAAAAATTCAGTTATTGTTCTTGATTTAAGTAAATTTGTTCTGATGATACCGCCTTTTTTTTTTCAACCCCAATAACTTTTTAAAGTTCTTCTGTCCTAAGTTTGAAGAAACGTTCTACTTCTTTGGTGAGATGGTGAAGCTTTGAAAATCGAAGCCCTTTATTTCTCTACAACTTTGATGGGCAAATGCCAAATTCATATCTATTTCCCGATCAGAGACCTTTTAACAATCGCTGACCGATGCTGTTGGTTTTAGAATGACCAATGATACGTTTGACTGGAAATATGAAGAGCAAGATAAATATAACTTGTAAATTCAGACTATTTATTACTCGATCAAAAAAATTCAAAAAAATAGTCTTTAAATATATATATATGTGTGTGTGTCAGGTTTGAAAAGTTTAGGTTCAAAATTAAGTAAGTAATAAATAAATATAGAGCGAACTCTTTACCATCGCGTAAGGATTTGTGAGTAAATAAGCCTATTTAAAGGTGGAACGAGCGCTGACGAAGAAGAACGCATACTCGAAAAGGCTTAGCTGGTGACTCTTGTCCGAAGTATTTTTAATGTTCTACTCGGTTGCGCGCCAAAGGGCCGCCATGTTGGATTTTATGTGATTGAAGCGAAATAAAGAAGTTATTAAAGAGATGATGCCTTCCTCATTTTACCAGCAGGCCTGGGGCCTGACATATATATATACATATCATCTTTTTTTCAAATTTACATATATATTTTTAATAAACAGGTCATGGTAATCTTTTTATCTAAAATAATGATCTGTGAAGTTAGATTTCTGTGAAATTCAGGCAAAATGTAGATTGGCAAGCGGAGTTTAATAAGCAGTTCACGTGCTTCACACTCTACTTTTTTTCATTTATGTACGAAAAAGTAAAGGGACTTTTGTAATTTCTCTTTCCAAGGCTTAGGCAACATTGCTTGTATACAGCGCTGAATGAGGGATTGTCAGCAACACTTTTATACAACGTGTCTCTCGTCTTCCCTCGTAGTAGTTGGGGTCTAGGAGACCGTCCAACATGACAGCTCCACTGTCTATCTGCACCAAGGACGAAAGGAGGACAGTGATTCGCTTTTTGTTTGCGGAAGGTATGGAACTTATAAAAATTATTCATCGCATACAAGCGCAGTATGATGACAGCTGTTTATCGCGAAACAAGATCTACGAATGGATATAGCGCTTCAAGCAGTGAAGAATTTCTTAAAGTGACGACGAAAGATCGGACAGTTCTTTGAGCTCAAAGGCTGAGGGTCGTCGTCGATGAGGGTATAGTGACAGAAGAGATGGCTAGTAACCAGCTCACAAGTATCATACCTTCCACAATCAAAAAGTGAATCACTGCTCTCCTTTCCTCCCTGATGCAGACTGGCAATGGAACTGTCATGTTCAACACTCTACTACACTGCAACAACTACGAGGAAAAACGAGAGACACGTTGTATAAAAGTGTTACTGACAATCCCTCATTCAGCTCTGAATACTAGAGCTTTTACCTAACCTTGGAAAGAGGAATTGCAAAAATCCCTTTACTTTTTGACTTCCCTTCGTTATTAACCATTGGTATGCTTCATATTTAGGTTGCTATGGAAACGGAGACATCTCTCTCCAATTCAACAAATTATTTTGACTTTCAGTCAATAATTAACAGACATGTTGTAACAATTAATTTCTCAGTAAACATTTTTACTATTATTTTCATATGCTTTTTGAATGTTGAATGTTAACATCAAAATATTGTGGTAAAATTTTTGAAGTGTAACAAAAACATTACTAAAAAGAATTTTGAATGTGCAATATTTGGTAATCTCTCCAAGTGACATTTTGCCAAAAAAAAATCTTTTTCCTCACTAAGATATCTAAATGTATGCTTTCCAAGAACAATATGGGATGTCATTACACTTCAACAACAATGTGAGTTTTTGTAAAGCTGCTAAATTGAGCACTTAAAATCTAAATATTTGTAAGAAAAAATTTGTATCCTTAAGGTTTCCGAATACAGGATTGTATAACAAATTAATAAGTATCATAATAATTATTATAAATTAATATCCCCCACTAGAGATTGCAATGTACAATTTTGAAATACCGGTATTCACATGTTTAAATACCGGTTTTTCGGTATTTACTAGAATTTTTTTTCTTAAAATTGTCTCCACTATATGTTCAGGGATCACCAACATCGCAAAATAATATTCGTTTTTATTTTTATGTCTCCCTAACGGGCGAAATTAATTAAACTGTGAATACAAAGTTATATCGTACAGTCAAGAGAAGAGATAAAATATGTGAATCATCCAAAGAGGCGGGCCAAAATTATCCTGTTAAAGCTCAGAGCGATACTACACACACTCAGGACTCGTAGGGTGTGTGTTGCAATTCTCTAATTATTCTAATAAATTTCTTTTTTCTAATTCTAGAATTTATTGATATTTATGACAATTTTAACTATAATTATTTTCTTAGAGTATAAATTAATAAAATGGATTTGAAACTTTCCTTACTTGATTAATCTCGTTACATACTATTTAATTAAGAATTCCTATAAGAACTAACCTAGTTTTATGCAGAAGAAAACAGACAATGTACAATTTTTTATTATTAAGTAATTAATTTAGTAATGAGTAATAAAAAAAATACTGCATTAGTTTTTTTAAAAAATATACTAATTTAAATCATTTATCGTTAAGTAAAGAATCAATAAATTCTTACCATTAGCTATTCAAACGACTCCATATTACTGGACGTTTGAATGTTCGATTAAAAATAGATAATTATAAAGGAAGAACAAAGGAGGGGCAGGTTAAAAATTTATATTTACGTTCGCTGTATAAAAAAAACACCTTCAAATAGAAAATAATACTCTCTGATAAACATACTTCAACATTTTCTTCTTATATTTTTCCTTTTCTCATTCCACAGAGAGTTTTCCAGTAAATCATTTTTTAAGAATAAAGGAAACTATATGAGTTGTGATGTTATAAAAAAAACTATATATAAGCTCACATTCATTATTTTATATGACAATAAATATTTCCTTAGAATTTAAAATAATAAAAAGGATTTGAAATCTTCATTGTTTACATTCACAATATAAGAAAAAACATTAAATAAAATATTTTTATCTGATAGTAAAACATTTCAACATTTTGTCCTTATATTTTGAAAAATTTTCTCACAATCGTTTCTTTCAGTTTTTCATAAATTAAGAAAATAGTTGATAAACGGAAGAAATTGTTGTAGAATAATGGAAACGCGCGCGCAAATACTCCGATCTACAGTTGTATTATGGCTTACCTCAAAACTGCAATTCTCAAAACTCAATCAACGTGATCTCTTGCATCAAAAGTATGTAAATCTCACAACTATGATGAAAGGAATTTTAGAACCTTCAAACCAACTGTCCTTTTTAAAATCATTTCTTTGATCACAAGGTTCTTTTCAACAACGCCCTTTTACTGCGTTTTGTTCGAAAACTCAGTTTCACTTCATGCCCATTCTCTAGCAGAACTGTGCACTAATTAAACCTCTTTGGAAAAATTCAAAAGTAAATTTTCATTGTGTGGCAATTCCGAAATTATAATATCCATCCAAGAGGTAAAAAAAGAGACCAACAACGTACTTCGCATAACTGAAGAGTAGGACTGCATACGCACTCTCCGAAGAATTTGTCTCTTTCTGAAACTAGTGAATGTGGTAGGTTTACCACAATTAATAAAGTAATACTGGCATTTGGTAATTTTGGCAATTTTTTGCTTTACTTTTACTGCCCCCCTTCGAAATGAAAATGTACCTTATTTAAAAAATACATATCGATATAAAAAGAAAGCAGAGAAATAAAAAATTTTAACATTACAAAATTCCATAATTTTTTTAAGAAGTTTTACCACTTTCAGTTTCATTTTAACTTGGCAGCTTTGGGTAAGATAGAAAATGTATCAATCTGCTTGAAAAATAGTCTACCTTATTTGGAATTTAAACTTTAAAAAATCCATAGAAATTTATAAAAAATATCATTTAAGGTTATATTTCATGAAAATCACGTGTTAAAAACATTTATATTTTATTCAGAGTGAATGTGTGTGTGTGTGTGTGTGTGTGTGTGTGTGTGTGTGTGTGTGTGTGTGTGTGTGTGTGTGTGTGTGTGTGTGTGTGTGTGTGTGTGTGTGTGTGTGTGTGTGTGTGTGTGTGTGTGTGTGTGTGTGTGTGTGTGTGTGTGTGTGTGTGTGTGTGTGTGTGTGTGTGTGTGTGTGTGTGTGTGTGTGTGTGTGTGTGTGTGTGTGTGTGTGTGTGTGTGTGTGTGTGTGTGTGTGTGTGTGTGTGTGTGTGTGTGTGTGTGTGTGTGTGTGTGTGTGTGTGTGTGTGTGTGTGTGTAAAATACAGTAAAAAAAAAAAAATAAAAATTTCCGGGGGTGTGGCGTTTTTGGAAAAAACCCTTTACTTTTTCCGGAAACCCTTTGCCCCCTTGGCTTTGTGAATACATAATTTGAAAAATGTGTAAAGTTTCCCCTTTTATTTTTTTTTTTTTTTTTTTTTTTGAGCTTAAATTTTTGGGTTAAAAAGCCTCCAAATTTCGGGGCATTATAAAGAAAAACAATGAAAAATTTTTTTAAAAAAACAAGGGAAAAGAATTGAATAAATAAACCCCTAAAAAAAAGCCCCTTTTGGGCCCAAAGGCACATTTCTTTTTAAATCCGTTATTTTAAAACAAGTCATCCAATATTCCTTCAGAGTTTTGGATAAATAAATTTTCAAAAAGTAAAAAATTTTGGTCTTTTTTAAAATTAAAAAGACTTAAATGAAGTCGTTTTTAATTTTAAATCAAAAAAAAGGTTTTGGAGTTTGTTTTTTTCCGATTCTAAAAAGAACCGGGGAACGCCGGGGGGGGTTGCCGGTAAATAATCCGGGGGAAAAAGGGGGAGATTTAAATACAAAGTGATTAAAAAAAATCCGTGTGAAAACGCGTCGAGATTAACTCATTTTAGAAAAAATCTCAAACAATGCAAAACATCGTTATTGCGCAAAACAAAAAAATATACTTTGTCTTGGCAAAATCAACTATTTGTCCGATTCCGTAATTATTGTTTATCTAACTTCGGTAGGAAGGATGGTTTTTGGGTTTTGTGAAAAAATTGCTTTAAATTTTTTCTGGCGGTAATCTTTTAAAATTTAAAAAATATTTTTAAAAAGCTTTTTCAAAGGGTTTTACCTTTAAAATTTTTTTTTTTAAAAATAAATTTCCTTTTTGTTACCTTCGGCCCCTTTTTTCCCTGGGGTCAGTTCCCCGGAAAAAAAGATAGTTCCTAATGTATGCTTTTTTTTTACCCAAAATTTTAATAAGTCCCTTTTTTTTTCCTGCTTTTTCCTTTTTTCCCAAAATTTTTTAAAAAAAAATAAAATTTCTTTTTTTTAAAAAACTTTTTAAAAACATTGTATCTTCTATCAATTGATAATATAATTTATCAATAAACTCCTTGTATTTCCAAAACACATAGTTACTGAAATGAAACGGGCTTTTTAAATTTTTCCTTGTTAAGGGGGGCTCAGTAACTTATTTAATCCGGGGTAAAAATGTGTTTTGTGAGTAATGATTTCAAATATTTATATAAATATATAAATATATATATAAATATATATATATATATATATATATATTTTTATAATATATATATATAGATTGATTTGATTGATTGAATATTAACCCCTTTGTACCGTTCAGCTACATGAGGGCTTTTTTGGGGCGGACCACGTAATTTTTGAACCATGATCCAAAAAACGTGGGCGAAAACAAACTGGCAACCCCCCCCCAAACCCCACCAACGGGGGGAAGTTTTTAGCTCTCGACAGATTTAATGTGCATCGCTGCCCTTTCACCCGGGGGGTCTTTGAGTGCCCAACTCGGGCAAGGCAAGCCCATCCGATACCCCCTACCCACGCGGTACCCGGGGCCCCTATTTTATATATATCTATAGATAAGGGGGGGTAGAGGGCTTTTCCCCTTTAAAAAAATTTTATTAAACGGTAACCCAAAATTTTTAAATTTACTGTCCACATGTAATGGGCCGTTTTATACTAGCCAATTTTTTTATTGTTAATTATGTAGAGAAAACTATATAAAATTTATCTAAACTTTAATAGTTAAGGGGACATGGTACGATTTAAGCAAAAAATTTTGTTGTCTCCTATGTATGTATACTATGTTAAACAGATTTTGTGCTCAGAATTTCATAAAAAGCTAGCCATCTAATTTTTTAAGGAAAAAACTTAAAATTTGAGAAGTGATTTTAAAATGCTACTCCTCCTACAAAAATTTAGGTACATGATGTACAAGTACGTCAAACTATGTATAATGAGAGTTGGTATGGGTTTTGCGTTAACATGATTGGTATTCATACAATACTTCTTTTTATGAATGTTTATTGAAAATTCCTTAAAAAATGTATAAATTCTGAGTTCAATTATTTTAAAAAAAATAAATATTGCCTTGATTCAAAAATGCATATCAACTTTTGTTACATGTACTATTAGCAATAGATAATTTTTTTTCTTCTTAAAGCATTAGACGCAATAGACAAAATGCCTTAACATTTTAAATAAAGACAAACTAGTTATTTTATCTTTCTGAGATAAGTCAGTTTAAAGTTTTGATTTGCCATTGAGATGTGAATAAAAACGAACTTGAAAGCTATCATAATTCTGCGTTTTTTAAGTTTAGAGCTTTCAAATTTTGTGAGGTTATAGAAAAGTATAGTAAAAAATAATTTAGGTTAAAAAAATTGAATTTGATTTTTTGACCGATTTTGGTCAATTGAATCGTGCTGTGTCCTCTTAAAATTTTCTTATACAGCGGAAACCAATTTTGAATCCCCAGTGAATTAAAATAACTCATTTCATATACATTATGATATTTTGTTACTTAGATATTTCTGAGTTTTTTTTATATGTTTTACAATTTAAACTATTTTTGAAATGCAACGCATCCTTTCAACTAGAACTTTAAAAAAAAATATTTACTTCCTTAAGGCAACCAACAGCAGTCAAAGAAATGATTGATGTTCTTACTCTTTTTAAATTATCTGAACAGCAAATGCTGAATTTATTATTGATATTTTTATTCTTGGCAAACATTCAAACCAGTAGAATTCTTTTAAATTTAAAAAAAAAAAAGTAGAAGAGATTTACGTATTTACGATTTCAAACGAAAGCATTTTCTGTTTAAGACACTTACATAAATAAGTTAATACATTTCTCTTTTTATATCATTCTCTTCACAGATTAAATTACTGAAATCGTATTAAAAGTTTTAAATGCAGTGAATTTTAAACTTTGGGTGAAAATTCATTTCGTAAACAATTTGAAAAATTCACAGCTTTTGCGCATAATGAATGCAATTAAAGCCATAAATATAATCCTTAAATTAAATATTTTGCGAGTAATTAAAATAAAAATACAAATTAAAAGTCTTTTTTTAAAAAGAGATAATTTTGGACATTTTGTTTATTAATCATAATGAAGTAAAAGTAAAACGAATATTATAAATAACTTAGAAAATTTTTATATTTTTACAAAAGATGCAAAAATTTCAGCTATTGCTTTAAATTTTAATTTCTTTTTTGATTAATGCTTTAAGCCGAAAAATAATTTTTTAAAAAGCACCCCTACTTGTCTTTCATCATTATGTTCGCTTCAACTACGAAGGTAATTTAATTTTTTTTTATTTCGCTATGTGCCTTTATTTCTATTGCTACATCACAATACTTTTAAACTAATTTTTTTTTTAATTTTTGGGGGTTTTTTTTTTTTAAAAAAATTTTTTTTTTTTTTTTTTTGGGGGGGGTTTTTTAAAAAAAAAATTTTTTCCAAAAAAAATTTTAAAAAATTTAATTTTTTCCTTTTTTTTTTTTTAAAAATTTTAATTTTTTTTTTTTCCCAAAAAAAAAAAAAAAAAAAAAAAAAAAAAAAGGGGGGATTTTTTTTTAACATTTAAAAAAAATTTTTTTAAAAATTTTTAAAAAAATTTTAATTTTTAAAAAAAATTTTATTTTAAAAATTACCAAAAAAAAAAAAAAAAAATTTTTTTTTCCCCCCTTTTTTAAAAATTTTTTTTTTGGTTTTAAAACCCCAAAAAAAAAAAACCCCAAAAATTTTTTTTCCCTTTAAAAAAAAAAATTTTTTTTTTTAAAAAAAAAAATTTTTTTTCCCAAAAAAAAAAAGGGGAAAAAATTTTTTTTTTTTTTTTTTTTAAAAAATTTTTAAAAAAAAAATTTTTTTAAAAAACCAAAAAACCCCAAAAAAAAAAATTTTTAAAAAAATTTTTAAATTTGGAAAAAAAAATTTTTTTTTAAATTTTTAAAAATTTTTTTTTTTAAAAAATTTTTTTTAAAAATTTTTTTTGGGGAAAAAAAAAAATTTTTTTTTTCCCCCCCCAAAAAAATTTTTTAATTTTAAAAAAAAAAAAAATTTTTTTCCCCTTATTTTTTAAAAAAAAAAAAATTTTTAAATTTTTTAAAAATTTTTTTTTAAAAAAATTTTTTTTTTTTTTTTCCCCTAGAATAAAAATTTAAAATGGGGGGGGTTTTTTTTAAAAGCCTTTTGGTATCAAAAAGTAATTTTAGGGAATGTTTTTTTTGTAATTTATTTAAAGCATATTTTTTACAAAAATATATGTAATATATATGGATATAATTTTTGGTAATTAATGTGAATTTTTATGAAAAATAATATTTAAAATTCTAGATTTATAAAAATTTATGATGACTTTGATTAGAACAATCAGTAGAATGCAATGCATTTATAAAAATAATATTCCTAATTATTTTACATAAATAAAAATAACTTTTATTTGTTGAATACATTATTCTCATCCTTTATGCATTAATAAGAATAATAAACTTTTCGTTTTAAAAAAAATCTTAAATTCCTCACACCGCACATTTTTTTTTCCTTAAATTTAACTCTCGCCCAAAAAATTATGTAATCTTCAATCCTAAAAAATTTAATGTAACTTCTCAGTATGATGTTTCTAGCTGAAAATATTTCTTAAACATTTCGTGGAGACTTGTTTTAAAAATAGTGAAGTTAGTAACTGTGGTTAATATATGTCATTAAATCAGTTTTCTTAATTAGGAGCTTAGATACATCGCCGATCAAAAGCCATTCTATAGTGTAGAATTTGTGTCATATTTTCCTCAGATTAACATACATTACAATCAGATTTTTTTCATTATAATGTTGGAAAGTAAAATATTTAGATTATATTCGAAACCAAAAGGTAATTACCAAATAATGTCAAATGAAATAATGTTCTCCCTTAAAATAAAATTTTACTATAAATCTTATTTCAATTGGTAGTAACAGAATGATATTTCCTTAATATGCCTTTTATGACAGAATAATAAAGTAGTTATTCTCAAAAAGTTAATTGGTATTCCATATGCTATTTCGTAGGGGAATATTTCAGAATTGTCATTATTACAAAAAAAAAATTCCTGTAGGATTTATTAGTGAAACTTCTGAAATCCATCCTCATTTTTAAGTAATAGTTTCAAAATATTATAAGGGAAGCGCATGTATTATTTAAACTTAATTTTATGAAATCTGCGCAGACAGCTACTTCCATAATATTACTTGATAATAGTCCACTAGTTGTTTTTCTTTTAATACTAACCTATCTACATAAAAGTAAATCGCAGCAAATACAGTACTTTTTTTGCTTAAGAATATTCAGATGCATAACCAGTGATGAAACTCTATAAATCTGGAATATATATATATTAATAAAGTGATGATTTTATAAATCTTTCTGAACACATCTAAGGTTTTCCTTATCCGGAACTATTGAAATCTCACGCCTCCAATGTTTGTAACTTTAATACATTACAATAGATGGCACCACGAGAAAGAAATATTTTAAATCTTCTTTGGCATACTCTGATAGATTTTAATGTGTACTTAAGCCTCTTGTCAGGTTCTAACCTCCAATATGGACTTGCTTTCTGAGTGGCTGTGATAGATTGATAACTTGCCCTTTAGTAATGAATTTACTTAAAAATTGAGAATTTAATAACGAAATATATAGTGCGCTGAATTTTGATAAATTCATTTTAAAGTGTATAAAAAAATTAGTTAAAAAAAGGGGGGGATTACAAAATAGAACAGCTTAGGTTGAATCGAGAAGACTCCCTCTAACATGCCGTTGGGGATAGTTTTTGGAACACTTAGCTTCTTCGGGCTCCTATCTCCCTTCATTCTATTTTAGATGGCTGTAAAAATTTCCATTGTCAGTGTTAAATAATAATAATTTTAATAAAATTATGTAACTTTTAAACTTGAAAAAGAGCTTAGTTTAAAAAAATTCTACATTAAAATTCAATTTCAGATATTTAAAAAAAAATATATTAAATAAATTGATGGCGGGTGAAGCAAGCATAACCAATTCGACAACAGCAGAAAAGTTCGAAAATTGATAAAATTGTAACGAATGGTAAAAAGGACAAAAAACAGAACGCCCTCTCCAGGCCGTGTGGACACTTAACCAGTCAGCCTGCCCCCTCTGTGAAGAAAGGTCATGCTAATGTCCGCTCGGGCAAACCCCTCACTATTTGAATAAATATTAACTATTTTTATATAATTGTAACTGTGCTCTATTAGAATGTGCCACTATAATTAAAAATTATTTGAGCTAAGCCGCCGTAGTAATTTTTGAGTGCAGGTTATAAAATGTTAATTTAAGATGAGATGCTATTGCTGGTATCAAAAATATTCTTTAAAAAATTTTCAAAGTAAGAAAAAAAATTTTAAGTGTAAAAACCAGAACTAAAAAGGGTAATTTTTTGAAGAACTCAAGACCAGTTTATACTTGTCGTGGCCTATGGAAATTTAATCTGAGAGTGTATTTTTCCTATGATACGTTTGAAACAGGATTTCCAAAAATTAAGATACAAAATGTATCTTTTATGAAAGATATTATGTAATATATTGACAACGTAAAACTAAAAGTTTATATTTATCTCTATTTTTCTCAAAAAATTAATTTAAAAAAGTATGAAATTCCTTAAAAATAATTTCGTAAATTAAACATTCTCTTGCATCTCAAGTAGATCACATATTTACCTTATTCTTTAAGATTGTGAGCCAACGAATGGGATAGAAGTGGGTTTATCATAGACTGATAATGCTAGATTGCTTACTGTCTCTGCACAATGTGATCCAATAATTTTTGGAATTAATTCGAATCTGAAAGTCCAGTTTCAAGAAAGTCTGTTTTAATGTTCCTTATGTTCCAATAATTCCCAATGGTCGCTTCCAGCTGTTTCTCGAGACGCAATAGAGAAAATTACTGTAGCTAAATTCATTGCAGTTCTCTTAGTGGTAGTTGAAAGAATCTCGTCTACCGTGATTCGAATGCGTCTTCACAAAGAAGGCTTGTATACAAAGAGATTAGACCGAATACAAAGAAGATCCCAATTAAATTGGGCTACAGACTGACAAGAGATAACTGATGAGATAGGACAAGAAATGAATGGATCTGTATTTTTTTACATATGTGTCTAGGTTCATTTTGGAAAGTGATTCTAGTCGTGTTCTAATTTGGAGGGAGCAATAAGCGAATCGCCACGAATACACACTGTTGAAAGATATTCTTTCACTGAATGTAGAATCAGGGCGTAGTCCAGAATTTCTGGAAAATGCACACTTACATGTCTGCAATAGAGATACTGTGAATAGTTAAAGATATCAAAATGAAATCTCGATCAACACGTGAGACACAATGCTGCTGATTTTAATGATAATTTTATTCTGATGGATGATAAATTCGCCCACATCAAGACATGTTTATAGATAGATGCCTTCTTGATGAGAGCATTAAGCGAACTATCTCGTTCGTCAAACTTAAATCAGACAGAACATTTGTGGGACTATCTTAAAGAGTAATTACAATACTAAATCTTCTCTCCAGACGCCTATATGAGCTGCAGCAAGAATAGCACTCATGTATGATTCTTCACACCAGTTTATGTATCCAACAACAATCTTATGAATGAAAATCCGATTCTGATTATGCATTTTGACTAAGCTTGGATGTACTCTTATTAAATTCTATAAACTTTGTAAGGCTTTTAAAATTATTCAACTTATGACTTTTGTCAATTGATTGGCTAGTTGCTTATCATTTTTGATTTTTGAAGTTACAACAAGGATTATTTGTGATGGAACATAATTTTAAATGTTGGATCATTTTTGCCAAAACATTACCTCACGTTTCACTAAAAGTCTTTGAACGCACATAAATATTTATTTAATACTATAATGGATTGAAAACTGAAGGAATTTAAAAGAGTTTGTGTTTTTTCCATAACATTTTTAAACGTTTCTTTGTTGATTTTTTTTAATCATACAATTACTAAAAATGCAGTAGTTATTACATTAAAGCAGAGCTGTTTTACCCTGGCCTCCAAAAGTTGAGGTACAACATGTTTATCGAAGCTTTCTATTAAAAAAACAACAATAACAAAAAAATTCATAGTTTATACGAATAAAACTAATTAGCTTTAACGAAACTTATGGAAAAGTGATATAGTCATTATTTTTTATTTAAATAAATCAACATTTGTTTAGAAGCAAGAAAAAATGTGGGAAAATCAAAATTTGCAACTTCGTCATTATTTTATTATTATTTTTAATGTGTGAATCTGAATTTCAATTGTTGTAGCTAATTTCACTTAAAATATCCAAATGAGACTAGCAATGTCAAAGAAAAGACGTTTACCTGATTCATTTAGGTAGAACGGGTTTGAATGAATGAAAATGGGGTTTGCACAAGCTGGTGTTGCTAGACGTCTCATTGTGACCCCAGTGTGATTCAGCGACTGTAAGATCAGTTTAAATTTGAAGATTCTGTGTCTAAAAGGCAAGTTCAACCACGAGTTATAAATCTAGCGAGAAACATTTTTATAGTTCTTTCGGGCCAAGCACCACTATGCCTCATGCCTCTCTTCATTGCAGATCATTTTGTTGTATCAGGAGCAAGGCTTTCCGCATCTACTGTACAAAAAAGCATTCTCAATGCAGGTTGCCCTGCAGGACAACTAGTTGTCTACATTCCCTAGAAACATCGACAGAGATGTGCCTTTTTATGTTAACCAAGGGAATACGTTTTCTGGATAAGACAGTTGTAGCCTTCTGTCACTGGCGTATCTAGTGCTGAATGGGTCCCGTATCAAAACTCCTTCGGGGCCCTTTTATAGAAATGAAAGCCTTGTTAGTGGTAATGTAATTAGCACATGTTTGGGCCCCTGTAGCTTGGGGTCCCTGTATCATTAATACGGTTGTAGCTATGCCCTTGGCTTCTATATTCACAAACGAGCCCATATTCATTCTGAGGAGCCTAGATTCATTCAGGTTCATTCTAATGATCAAAAGGGAACAACACATCAGATGCAACTAATCCAATAATTTTGAAAGTCATAGTTACAGATGCAGTGGACTCATGGTTCAAGCATCTATTTTCTTGGTGGTCTTACTGACTTCAAGGTGTTTGATGGAAGAATCTGACTGATACGAGATATTGAGACAAGATCTATGGTCAGTATATCTGTCAATATTTCGCTTCTATTAGTAGTGAATTCGTTTTATATATGACACAAGCTCGTCAACCTGTGCCTTTCTCCGAGGTCGTTACATGAGTTGGAAGAAGCATTAATCCATGTATGGCAGGGGTGTCAAACTCGCGGCCCGCGCGCTAAATGTGGCAGGCAGTGGGCATTTTTGCGGCCTAACAAATATATTGGCACACAATAATATATAATCTTCGTGAAAAGCAATTGAAAAGTGAAGATTTAACACACTTCAACATGAACAAAGCAAGTTTAGATGATACTGCATCGCATCAAAAATACGGAGAAAAAATTTCAAGTCTTAGAACTGAATTTGAAACAAACAAGATTTAAAGATTTTAATTCTTTGAAAGACAAATTTTAATTGTTTTCTTTGATTTTTTTAATAAATATATATTTAGTACCCAGCCAAATGCAAATGGAGGTGATCGAGATTCAGGGCTACTCAAATTTGAAAACAAAATTCAGTGAAGTAGATGCGCTTGAATTTTACAAATATTTACCTGTCACGTTTGAAAATACTCGAAAGTTTGCATATGAAATTATTTCCATGTTTAAAAGTACTTATCGGTGCGATCAGTTATTTTCAATTAAGAAAGGAAATAAGTCTCCTGATGGAAACAGTATTAAAATGACGCTCACCTTGGATCAGTTTTGAAAGTAATAACTCGAATAAAATTTTTCCAAAAATACGAAAAATAGTTACATAGAAGAGATGTTAAGTGTCAGGACGCAAAAATGAAATTTTATATATGTTTATTATAATGTATTATTTGTGAAATAAATCTAAGTTTCAATAATATAATTTTTTAGCGGCCCACCTAAAGTTAAACCTTGTTTGATTGGCCCAAGTTTGCCTTTGAGTTTGACACTCTTGGTGCATGATCTTGACTTTCCATTAAGGTGTCCGACAACTTAATTGGCAACATAAAAGTCGATGCTTTCAATGCATTGCAGTTAGGAGGGAGAAATTTTTTTGTTAGAACCCATTTTTGTAACGTTTCGATGACATTTTCCACATAAAAATGTTTTCTCCAAAAATGAACCATTATATCTTAAGTGTTTTCTTTTTGTGTTGTTCCTAAAATGTTTTAAATCCTGTTTGTATTAAACATACAAATGTATGTGTCATATTCAATAAAAAACCGTTTATCCAAATTCCTCGATTGCCTATTTCTTCATTTACAAATTAGACAAAAAAAAGTCGTACCTTAATTTTTGTTGGTCAGTATATATATCGGGCATGAATTATACCTATATTTATATGCATGAATTATATGTATACTTTTTTAAAAACTAAAGTATTTTTTTTTTCATTTTGCTATTATTTTTTTTTTCTTTGGATTTTTATTTTTCCCTCATATAATTTGCTAAACAAAATTAAAAACCACAAAAATAAATCATCGTAACATAACTTTAAAAAAAAAGGTTTTGGACATAGTTGGATGCCTTAAGACATATGAAAAAAGAGAGCTAGTTATCAACTTACTTATTAATTTTAATGTGTTCACATGATCATAAACATTCAGAATATCTAACAAATTTACTTAGGCATTCTTTAGATAAAGGTTATAATAATTATTAACTTCTAGATTTTGCCAAAAATTAAATTATATATATAGATAAATATATTATGTTTAAATACAAATACATACATAGACAGAAAAACTATTTATTTTCGGTTACATTATTGTTACTCTCACTTGATATTCGATTATTTATTATTAGTATTTAAACTTTTTTAGCTAATAAATTATCAAATCGTATATTAAAAAGGTTTTTATTGTAGTTTGTAGTTTGGTAGGGTGGGAGCACTTACTTCTTCCGAACCTTCATTGCCTTTCATGACATTTTAGATGACATTAAAACGCTTTCAAATTGCTCTTTTTAATAAATAATATTTAAAATTTAAAATATAACAAATTAAAATTAATAAAAAGAAAAAATTACTTTGGTATGAATAAATTTACAAATGTAAAATAAATTAAAAATAAAAATTGATGAAATAATCTTGACTTATGTTGAAAAAATTTTCTGGTAGGAGTGGGAGTGGGAATGTCTAGCTAATCCGTTTTCAGTAAAGGAGTCCGAGTTTAAAGAGAAGATATTTAAATATAAAAAGTTAAAATGAGTTGGTATCAGATGGAGCTTATATTAATAGCTGATCAGAGGGGTCAGCAATTTTAAAACGCTTTTATTAGCTTCACCTGTATGTAACGAAATCTTTGAACTTGATTTTTACCCACTTTAAAAGATCAGATTAATTTGAAATTTTGCACACTTGTCAAGGACCGATGATAATACAATAATTTAATAAATTTTTTTTCCATTGTCCTAATCAGGATCATCAGGATTAACTATTTACCATTTCCAGAATTGGCGACTTATTCAGAATTGGCGACCAAAGATTAAATACAACCGAAAGCAAAAACACCCATACAACATAAAATAAAAAGTGTTCTTTATTTGAAAAATGAGAGGATGCGTCAGCAGTTTCTTACCATAATATGAAAAATTGCCCAGTTTTTCTGAAAATGGAAATATAAAAAGACTCGAGAGTGTGGGAAAAAAAATAATTTATGCTCTAATTGCTTGAAACTCAGCCATAAAATCTTTTTTTCTAACTTCTCTTTCACTTTACCAAAACAACTGAGAATTGATTCAGAGGTCACTATGTTAAACTATTTCTCACTTACTCTTCGATTCAAAACATATATTTTTTATATCTAATGCTGTGATTTAAGTTTCAGAGAGAATATTGAACTCTTTTTAGAAAAAATATCATTGACTCTACACCTTCTTCCGCATTAAATATTTCAAACTTAGCTCTTCCAGTTTTCCTTCAATTGGCTGAACCTGCATTTTGCAAACCAGTCAGTATCGACGCTCTGATAAGATGCCAATGGGTATTACTGATTCTAAACAATGACGCATTTAAGATTAATTCCTCAATGAATAAATGATAGTTTACAAAAACTTTAAAAAAAAAACACGCTCTTATTGTAGATCGAACCAAAAAATGAAAAATAAATTATAGTTTAAAAAAACTAAGAAACACGTTTTTATAGTAAATGAACTAAAAAGAGTAAAAACTAATTCTTAATATATGAATAAAATTTTAAGGTACGATTCAACCGTGATTTACAAAAGCCTATAAATAAATTATTTATGATATTTATGTCACTTAGAAGAAAATGTATATAAAATTGTTTTTAAATAGTAACAAAAATTAATTAATACAATATTTTGATAAAAAACTGATCCCATTTTCAAAATATTTCTTGTTGAAAATACTTCTATTGTAATAATATTTTGCCTGTATAAAATCAGACCTCTGTACAAAGGCTCGACTATGATTTTTGAAAAATTCACATTATTTTCAGAGTTACAACCATTTAAAATAATTATCGGCGTTTTATATCTTAAAATTTCTCCCCTCTGTTGTCGTAAAACATGGATAAATCCACTTCTAAGTTATATATTTCAAAAATTCTAGTACAGAGATCTAAGCTATATACAGGCAAAATATTATTACAATAGAAGCATTTTTCACAAAAGGAGAATATTTTGAAAATGGATCATTCTATGTTCCTTTTCTGTCAAAATATTGTACTTAAATAATCTTTTATTGTAATACTATTCTTAAAACAATTTTATATACATTTTCTAATCTCTAAGTGGCACTAAATATCATACATGTTATCCACTTATAAGCTTTTGCAAAATCACGGTTCCGAACATAGTCGGATACCTTATAACGTAAAAAAATTAATATCATTGAGGTAAAAGCGTGCTGGGGGCTACATTTGCTTTATACAACAATTTTACACCAACTCAGCTTTTCGAAATAGAACTAGTAAGAAATTATAACAATTGATATCGAGCACTCCATGCTTTTACCCCAATGACATTAATTGTCTCTTTAATCATTATATTAAGAATTATTTTTACTTTTAGTTCGAAAACTATAAAAATTTTTTAAGTTTTTAAACATTTTAAAAAATTTGGGTTGGGGCCTCGAAACAGATTTTTAAATGGGGGTTTATAAAAAAAGGAAAAAAATAAAAAATTATAAAAAAGAAAAATTTTTAAAAAAAAAGAGAAAATTTTAAAAGGGAAATTTGGGGAAAAAATTTTAAAAAAATTGTTCAAATTAATTTTTATTGTAAAAAAATTTTAAAAAAAATTTTATTTAATACATTTTTAAATCAAAGTGCTTTTTAAAAATTGAAAAAATTTCCATTTTTAGTTTTTCAAAATATTTTCCTCGAAGTTTGGGAAAAAATTTTTTAAATTTAATTTTTAATTTTTTAAATTTTTTTTTTAAAATTTGTTATGTATTGTTTCTGTTTCTTTAACATATGATGCTAAATTCCTTTATTATCTCTGGAATATTGTTTAATTTTCTTACATGTTTAACCATCGACTCAACAACTTAAATATGAATAAAACAACCTTAGTTCGTAGAACCAGAGAATAAGGCTACATAGATTTGGAAATAAAAGGTTTTAATGTTTTTTTTTCCTTAGGAATATATATTTGTTCACTTTTTGCAGTTAAATTTGGTGGGTGACTGAGGGAAGGATATACTTTTGATGTCTTTTTAGATGTTTTAATAATACAACCTACGAAATTTTACTTTTCTTCGATAAGGCGTGAACTAGTTTTCTTTTCCTTTCATGCATTCCTCTCGTGGTGCCATCTAATGTGCATACTTATAACTAATCAACAGTTTTATTCTGATAAATATATTTTAAAAAAAAATTATTCGTCTTTTTAGGGAGATTCATTTTGTCGAAATCGGTACTGTAGGATTGATCATTTTTTTCTAGAGCGGTATTCCGATTAATGATTATTCTCTTCCCTAAAGTTCTGAATTAAAAGTTATATCAAAGTAGATTTTTCCACATGTTTTCCAACAACGATCTATTTTTAAAAGAATAATTTTCTTCTTACATTTTTCTCTAATTTCTAAAGCGTATAATGCAATCCTAATGTTAATAATTAAATTAAAAAATTTAATTTAAATAATAATACTAATGTTGATGTTATGTTTTAAAAAGTGGTTTATTAGATTTATGTCTAATCAAATACCTTTTATAAAAAAAAATTATATGAGTATTTTGCAAATACTTCCCCATTGTTAAAACAATTTTTAATATTATAAAATAAAGTAAGCCCTCTGAATACAACTTTAAAAAGGAAAATAATTATTCAGAATTAGTGTAAATGTAACTATATGAAGCTTTAAACCATTTAACATTTGAGCAAGCATTGGTATTTTATATAAAAAATTTTTTGTCATGTTTGGAGCTGTTTCCTTCAAAATTGTTTTCCTTTGATACATAACAGAAAATTAAAAGATACAGTGAGATATGTGACATGTATTAAAAATTATTTTTTCCCACTATACTTTGCAATAAGTTTAACCGTAATTTAAATATTCTAAACAATTGAGTAGTCATTTGTTCTAATGCATTGTAAAACCATTCTAAAATTTAAAAAACGCAATTTTGCGAAATAATAAATGTATTGTAAAATCTCAATAATGTTTTTTTTTCTTTTTCTTTTTGCGTATTTATTGTTTTATGAGTGTCAAATGAAGTTGAAATTTGTGATTCCGAAAAAAAAAATTGTTTTTTAAAAGTGTGAAAGAAAAGAATCATAAAAATGTCGAAAGGGATTCTTATAGCAACGTTTGTTTTTTTGCATTTCCTTTCGTACATTTTTGAGATATTTGGGAATTTCAATTTGCAATATTGTTTTCATTTAATCCTTACTTCATTTTCATCGAACTTCTCAAACTGAAGTCATATAATTTCACAAAGAAAAATCCAGAAAATTGATCAGGAAATCAATATTTCTCTTGCACAACTGAAGAAAAACGGGAAAATTGTCATGAAGTTGCTGATAGCAAATTGTTCCAAAAATATGATATTGAATTTGAAATACCTAGAGAAGTTCAAATTAAAACCGATGATTCGATTATTGATAATAACCAGAACACGGGTGCATTTTCGACTGGAATGGACAAAGCAAGATTTCTGAAAAAGTTTTTCATGCAAAAAAAGCAACGTTATTGGATCATCGGAGCAAATTTCAATGCTTTCCTCTGAAGCTACTCTGGCTAAAGGCACCAAATATTGTTTTATGATGACAATGGCAAGAAATTCATCATTGACAACGCCGATTTTGAACAAGAAGAACTGATCGACATTTTTAATTCAAAATCGATACTCATGCCTAATAATTCAAATTTTGAAATCGGATCTTACAACAAAGATTTTCATTTCATTCCCAATGCAACAACGGATACATCGTCAGATAACACTACAGGTGAGAATGACCTCATTGACAAAGTCGGTTGTGAAGAAGATGAGAAAGAATTGATCGATATATTTCATCCAAATTTGGCATTCTTGTCTAATAATTCAAATCTTGAAATGGGATTTTACAACGAAGCTTTTGAATTTACACCAACTCCAACGATTGCATCACCGGACAAACATATAGATAAAAATGTGAATGAAAATGCTGCTAAGTCTGATTAAAAGAAAAATGTTTTTAAAAAATGAAATCGTTTTTCAAGAAAATTGTAATGGATAAGTGCAACGACTATTCATACAAAAAATTTTAAATAATTAGACGAGGCAGTTATGGTACACATGATGGAACTCACATTCTAAGTCATCTATCATAATATGTGCGATGTTGCAAATGTCCTCACACACAAATTGGCTTTTACTTCGACTATTAATCAAAACCTCAAGCGAAGGCCTGGACTATTCGTGGCATTAAAATGTCAAGCGAAGGCCTGGACTTTCTCCCCATATAATACTTCTAGCGAAAGCCTGGATTATAATCTGATATTAATATGTCAATCTAAATATTAATATGAATATTAATATATTCATATTAATATTTTTATAGCGACCTGGACTCTTTCATTCATATTCATATTTTTAGAGAAGTTCTGGACTCTTCATTCATATTCCTATTTTTAGAGAAGTTCTGGACTCTTCATTCATATTCATATTTTTAGAGAAGTTCTGGACTCTTCATTCATATTCCTATTTTTAGAAGTTCTGGACTCTTCATTCATATTCATATTTTTAGAGAAGTTCTGGACTCTTCATTCATATTGATATTTCTAGCGATGGCCAGGACTATTTATTCTTATTGATATTCCTAGAGCAGGCCTGGACTATTTTTTGACAATATGTCAAGCGCAGGCCTTTAGACCACTATGTTTTCACATTAGCATCTCAAAAGAACGCGTGAACAATTTCATTAAAAAACTTTTTAAAATTTTAAGGGCCCTATTGTTACCATCGGGAGGTTCCCAAACTTTTTTCTCTTATAGACCCCTTGCCATGTTTTTCGGTTTTGAGTAGACCCCTGCTTATCTAATATTGAATTTTTGAAAATTTATCAACTTAAATGTCTTTTTAGCAGCTGGTACTACTACCTATTTTAAAAGAATTAAATTTCTAACTATTGGGAAGTATAGTGTTTAAAACTTAGTGTAGTACATGTTAATGAATTAAATTAGCACATAACATAACTGAACAACAAAAAAAATGTTTTAAGGAGAGGGAGGGGAAAGGTGCTTTTTTTAACAAATTTTTGACATTTAGTATCGATCTAGCCGGGTTTTAACCCCCCAAACTCCTTTTGTTAGTAACTATCCGGGTTTTTTTTTGGGGAGAGAATGGCCCCTTTGAAAATTCCTCCTAGTAAATCAATTAAAAAAAATTTCTTTCAATATTCCATAATTCCACAAATATCAGGATGTCTTTTAAAGCCAAAAAGCCAAATTTGTTTATAAACTTTTTTTTAAGATTTTGTTAGGCCAGTTCTGATCAATTTTATTGTAATATGACTTTTTTTTAATGTCACTTTTGAATTTCCCCATTGTTATGTTGTATTACTATAAAAAAAAAATAAAAACAGTTTCAAAATCAATTAAAGGCATTTAAAGTTGAACGGGGTAAAAATTTTTGACAGATTGCCGGTGACAAATTAAAAAAGGCATCCTATTATACCCTTTTGCTTTAAATTTTGAAAAAAAGGCTGAAATGGGCCCGCTTAATAAAACTTTGTTCACCTAGTAACCACAAATTCCCTCACAAATTTAGTAAATAAATTAGTTAAATTTTTTTAAAATCTGGCTTCCACTAGATCAAATTTTTTTTTTAAAGGTTAAAGTCAGATCTTGTTTAATGGGAGCCTCTATCATAGACCTATTTACACCTCATGGACCCCCAAATTATTTTTTGCTGGCAGCCCCCTTGGGCCCTTTCATAGACCCCTGGGGTCTATATAGACCACTTTGGGAATCACTGATCTAAGAAAACGTATGGGTTGTTGAATGATTTTATCCCATGAGAATAACCCAACTGCTCTAAGATAATAACATCTCGGAAGAAGGTACAGACTGCTGCTTGATTGTAATATCTTAGGAGAAGATACAGACTGCTGCTTGATTGTAAAATCTCTAAACAGGGCCGATCCTAGCAGGTGTGCAGCGCTTGCACCGCACACGGGCGGATGCAGGCCACATATAGTTCTATCAACCAAGAAAAAATTTTTATTAACTTCTTTAAATAAAACTAAAGTCGAATAAATATACTGAATTTTAAATAGTTATTAAAAAATTAAAAGAAGTCTCGATTTTCCGATAGCGTAGCATAGTTTCTGAAAAATAGAGCGTTAGTGCACAGTGTGTTGGTCCATAGTCCATTAATGTCTACTCTGTAAACACATCCTTCATTTGAAAAAAATTCTGGGAGAGCCGGCAAACCAAAGAAAATGTTTTTTTTTTGCATATCAGGCGGTGCCCATGGATTGATGCTTGACAAAGTCTCTCAAAACGATTTTTGTAAAAAACGTTTTCGAAAATATCTAATATGGTTAATATTATCCAAGACATAGGAGTGTTTAAATTCAATATGCATTTGAGGAAGTTAAAAAAATTTCAATTTAATAATAGCTTTACAATTTAGAAAAACAAAGTAGAGGAAAAAGGTGATTTTTTGTGTCTACTTGCATTTTTATTAATGTTTTACATTTTACTCTTATACAGGTAGATGCGTATATAAAGTCAACATCAATTATTAGTCAAAATATGAAAAATCGTCTAGAGGAGCGGCACAATAGGTCATTGCACGTGGGCGGCCGGCACCCTAGGATCGGTCCTGTCTCAAAATAAGGTATAAACTATTGCAAAATTGTTGTATCTTAATGGAAGACACGGAGAATTTCTATTTCAATGTAATTCTCTGAAAATTACTTAAAATTTCTACCAGGGTTTGATCCCCTTCAGTGATATCCCTCCCCTTTCACCTGAATTTGCAATTTAGGGCGAAATGACAGGGCTGAAGTCATTTGAAAATCTGGTTGGACTTTTTTCATACAAAAGGAATTCTTCAATCTCTTAAAACATTTATTCCAATGGGCTCTATTTTAGATAAATGCCAAAAGAAATATTTTGTTACAGTAGTAAAAATTATTTAATAGTCTTATTGTTTACAATTTCAAAATAAAACATTTCAGCATTTCAGTGCTTGCAATACGTTCATTTTAATTTGTAGTGTGCCTTTTTGAGAAGTCTATAGTTTGGGTTTTTGAAAAAATTAATTAAACTTTCTTTTAAGTAGCATACTTCAAGTAAGACACTCACACACACATACACATACACACACACATACAAGTATAGGACAAAATAATAGGAATTGAACTGAATTCAGTTTGTGGCGTAATAGCTCATGAGGACCAAGGCCTACTGCGCCTATCTCAGATTATGTGACCTTAGGCACTGGGGTGCATGTGCAGATATTTCAGTGAAGTAGTCAGTCTGACACGAAACTCCTAGTGTTCAGTTCCCAAGCAAGCTTGGTACTCATTTCGAGATCCCACTGAAGAGATGAAAGGCTGAGTTGACCGAATAACAGGAACGCCTGAGGGAAAATGAAAATTTTATATTAGTTAGAAATTGGACCACTTTTGGCTTGAATGACAGTTTGCATTCAATGTGGGATTGACAAATAAAGGTCTTGAACAAAGTTCATCAAAATTCGCAACAATTCCTTATACAGGGCAGTCTCGAGTTCAGATGGTGTGCGTGGAGGAGGAAACTTAGCATGTACTTTGTTCTCTAAAAACCCCGCAAACATTCAATGATGTTCAGATGAGATGATTGGGAACACCCCATTAGATATTCCACTTATCATCATGCTCAAGTAATCATATTTGAACATAGCGAGACATGTGATCAGAGGCGTTGTCATCTTAGAACACAGGACGTTCTCCCGGAAAGAGAGTCTAAAGCATAGGGTAAGGATGATCAGCGATAATGCTTCGATAATGGTTGCCTGTGATCACCCCTCCCCCCTCCTCAAGACAACGAGAGGCCCCAATATACGGGAAGATATTGCGCCCCACACCCACACAGATCCCCGTACATGTTTCACAATTGGAATAAGGCAGTCAACATGAAATGCTTCTGCCGGCGTTCGCCAGACGAACACACGTCCGTTGGTCAGGAATAATGTAAATGAGGATTCATCACACCAGAGGAATTGTTCCTATTTCAGTTGTGTCCAGTTTAGGAGATCTCGTCACCTCTGAAGTCTCTTCATAACATTCAGCGCCGAAGCTAACGGGTTTAGAATAGCTACTGTATCATGAATGTTCGCAGCATGCTACTCTCATTGAATAGCTTTCATGACATGACTACGGAGCTTTGAAGGTGGATACTCATCTAGGATGAGTGACAAGACTGCATTACTATGTCCTAGCAGTCGTCCGTGTCCAGTCCTAGGTTTATCACTGTACTCTATCATTACTCAGTTAGTTGAGAGGAGACAGTCGGTCGAGTCAGTTTGTGCCAAAGTTCGTGAGATTATGAGTCCTGCACATTTATGGGTTAGACAACGTGTACTACGTACATTCTTCTAAGAGGATAGTAGATGGAACCTAATTTGCATCGGGGCCCAGGGCCTCAAGAAAATATAAGATGTCTCCGCTAACATAAGAAATTTGAGCTACACTATCTCCACGATTTAGATCAAATTTGAGTCTCACTACTCAATAGGTTCTTAATGATATCCATGGAACTAGTGGCTCAACTGTAATAACGCTGGCTATTGCTTCGCGACCATGACCACTTGGCTATCTCGGTCACTAAAAGCGATCATGTAAAGCAGGGGTGGCCAACCTTATGGGGAAGAGAGCCACTATCTGATAAATAAAATTATGCGTGCCACTTCCACTTTTCCAACAAACAAAAGAATACGAAAAAGTGAAAAAACGTTATTTACAGGCTTATTATGGATTTTTTACACAAATTGCACATTTTTTATGCAAGTCTAAGCAATCGAAATTTAAAAATAATATAATAAATAAGACAAAAGCATAAACTTAGGTTTTATTGTAAATAAACTTTTTACAAGTTCATACACACAAATCAGTTGGGTTAGGTATTAAATAAAAATGAGTAACTTGAAACATCCAATTTTAAATAATTATTAAACAATCAGTACTTTCTTAATGTGGTTTTAATTTATAGTTGCTCTTACCAAATCATATATAATAGAATTAATTTTCGAAAATGTTGACAAAATTAGGTTGTTTTTGGTGTATATCTGTTAATTTTGAGCGGTATATTTGGATTTTATTAATTTCATAATAGAAAACATTTGCTCACAATCATATTGATCCAAACCTACAATAATATCTGACATGCAAATCGTGTAAATTTGGAAAATGGTCTATTGGTATAAATTTCCAAAATTCAACATTGTTATGATTCCCTTGCAACTGAAATAAGTTCCTTATACTTTCGCGTTTCAGAGTAGTATGGTTCTGTAGGTTTCAACAATTAATGTTATGCAAAGAAATTATGAAAAAGGATACATGAAAGGATTATATATATATATATATATATATATATATATATATAACATTTTTTTATCTTGAAAATCATCAAACTTAACTCTGAATTAATATTACAAAACGAATATTAAATTTTTATATCTATTATAGCTTGGAGCAATATCATAAGATAGATATAAGATCAGGGATGAGATATAGTAGAGGAAAAAAGTATAACCTTTTCCTTTGAATCTTAAATTTAAATTATTTCAATATCCCATAATATCGGTACGAAAAGCTAAATTCCAAAGTCAATTTTCATTCTTGAATTGCAAACACTCACTGGGGACAGTTGATTGTTTTCTTCCAGATATTTTAAAACACGCTCCCTTACATTTCAAAATCTCACGAGTGCACTTCCTCTGAAAAGCCAGAGCACACAACAATGGAATATTGTCTACATTGTAATTTCTATTATAATTCAAAAAGGTATAATTAAAATAAATTTTGAAGGGGGTTTTTGTCTAAGACAAACACATTTCAATAAAACTGTAAAAAATTTATATCCATCATTATCTTATCAATTTTTTAAAATTTATCAATAAATCTACGAGTGCCACTGCTACAACTCCACCATGCCACATTGTGGCTCGCGTGCCGCTCGTTGTGGCCCTCCTGATATAAAGTAATAAGTAAATTAATAACAAGCCAACATAAAACACAAATGAAACAGCTATTGCTAAAATATTTAGTAAACGCAGTGCTTAACAAACTTTCAATATTTGCGACCCAATATTTAATCATGATTTTCACATCGCGCCCTCCTCCATACAAATAACAATATATTGAGAGAGAGAATTTAATAATACTATACTTTAACACTAAAGCTGCATTATAACTTTTGCTTAAATGTCACCTGCGTATATAAACGTCTCGCTCAGTCAAAGTGTTAATTCCCTAGGGCGTATATATACGTCTTTCGAAGTACGATCTTTTTTTTTTTTTGCTCTGCTATTCATGAAAATTTTATGAAGGCTGTGGAATGCAATAAATGGACCTTGACAGTGATTGCGAAGGATTTACTTATTTATTCCTCCCCATTAATCACATATCGTCGGTCTAATTATCAGACTGCGTAACTCCATCTGGGGTGCTAATTTGATACAGTAGGGCTAGACGCCAAGTTGTTGTTTATGTTCGCCAAGATAGGCTATAATATTACAATCGTGAGTTGCAAATTAAACAAAAAAAAAAAGCTTTTGCATGTCCAAGCTGAACAAAAAAAATTATTACATTTTAAGTCTGTAGATCTAATAGCTGATAAAAAGGATTTTTTTTTATTTATAGCTCCCTGTAAATATCTTGTGAGTTGATTTTTGAAAACACCTTCCTAAGCTGATCTCTGCTCAGCAAAAGTAACACATTGTTGCAAATTTTGTGTAATGAACGCTTAAAATAGTGTAAATAATTTATCTTTGGAAGTGTAATGTAAAGTTCCTCCCCCATCAGCATAGCTTCATGAGAAATGGAACTTCAGCATTTCGAAGTAATCAAATTATTTCTTTTAAGTAAGGTTTTAAAATACTCAACTGCACCTGTTTGCCTCAACTTTGAATTTCCACTGCGCAGAGATGTTTCAGCACAACTTCTTGTACAGTAACAATATCTTTATTCACAGACATCTTCAATATAAAATATTCAAACTATTTATATTATATGTATCTATGTAAAATAATATCTATCGAAACATTACAAACTCTCTTAAAAATCCAGAAATAAACTAACAAAGTTGTATTGTAAATCAAAATCCGTTATCCTAATGATTTCTCCTTTTATTGGAGCTTTCATTGTTTCTAAAAGAATTTTTGTTCTTAAAAGAATAACACCTGCTCTTTAAAACAGCTGCCTTTCTCTTGAACAAAATCGTTTTGTTAAAAACGGAAGTAAAATTTTATGGACATTTAGGTATACGGAATAATTTTAAAAATACAATTAATTAGATTTTAATGCAGAAGTAATTGTAGTTATACCATATATTAGTTGTTTTTGTGTTTTAAAAAAGTGAAATAGTTACTATAATTATATAGAATATTATTTAAAAATCAATGAATCTTTTTAAAAAATAAAATCATTTAATTCTGAAAATAAATAATAAAATAAATTGGAGAGAAAAAAAAATAA
This sequence comes from Trichonephila inaurata madagascariensis, assembly GCA_019973955.1. Lineage (NCBI taxonomy): Eukaryota > Metazoa > Arthropoda > Arachnida > Araneae > Nephilidae > Trichonephila > Trichonephila inaurata. The sequence goes on along the minus strand of BMAV01004441.1, from coordinate 315,406 downwards.
AAACGAAGTTGGCGCTCGCGGGAATAGAACCCCGGTCCATTGGATAGTACTCAGATACGCCAACGATCACGCCACAGCGACGTTGTATCAGGAAGAAAATAACTTGTATATAAGCTTAGAGTATGAATTTCGAACACTGCTTTCTCGAAATTGACTGGTCATTCGACGGAATTATATTGGGGTTTGAATACCCTATAGCAGTACTACTGTTACACAAAGTCTCGTCCCCAAATGAATTTCCTTAGTCGTGCCCTCTCCTTGTTAGAAAAATTTCAATTGTGTGTACCATTAATTTCTATAAAAAATTGTTTCCTCTCCTAATAATTAAATGTCCAGTTTTCAATGATTTATAAATACCTCCACATAGCCTGCTACATTTGGATCAGTGGTACTCAACCGTTTTATTTCTTCAAGCCACATACGCATGATAGCTATTTCACACTGACCGCCACATGAGGATTAATAGAAAGAAACGGGGGCGGATTATATAAGACCAAAGCTACCGTAGGCAGTTAAAATGTGGAAAATTGATCAAAATATCAAAAAAACATTTTTGACTTATTTTAACACTGCATTAACCTCTCTTTAAACACACTCAAAAAAATGTTGGTCTTACGCATTTCTTGAGTTAAAAATAGTTTCAATTTCCTTTTTCCATAACCATGCCTCTTAGCGTACATTCTACTGTCAACAAACAAAGCTGTCATATATTATAAAAATTTGTTTTTTTTCTCTTTTGGTATAAGGCCTCACTTATTTCAACTTATTAAGTACAGGCTGGCAGCAAAAAGTTTTACCTGTATTCCAGGCCGAAAATCAGTTTACATATTTAAAATTCGTTCGTTGTTCATAATTCTGAGAGCACTAACCAAACATCATATAGAAGTTTTAATCCCTAAGAAAGGAAAATCGTCAAAATTTCTTACTGTTAAAATTTACTTAAGCTCTTACAGCCGAAGCTGGTGCTGTAGGAACTGCTTTAAGGTAATGGATTACGGTAACAGACAAATATGTCATGCTTACTTACAGCTTATCCATACTATACAGACTCTAAAATATCATTAGGAAATCGAATAAAGTATTTTTGAATTTAAGTTTCACCTTGCAAGAAATTGTTCATTTGAGTTTCTCCAAAAAAAATAATCAAGATTATTGAAGAAATTGTTAAACTAGCTAAAGCGCTTGCAGATCTGATTGCAGTAATATCCCGTAGATTTCAGCTAAAGATCTCCACTCTTGTATCAAAAGATGATATAAAAGGGAAAATGTAATATTGAGACAAAGGGCAGAAGATATAAAAATTTTAATTACATTTCTCTTCTTTATAAATGAAACACTGAAGCATCAAGCAATAGTTTTGATCAGTGAAATTCAATTAAAAAAGGTTATCATTACAGGATTTATATTTTTATTGAAATAAGTTTATCCTCCACTGTGTTTGGAGTATGAGAGATCGGGAGATTAGCAAACACTTCAGGCTGACCTGATCTAAGTACAAAGTTTTAAGAGAACTCTTGAAAATTTGTATTTCCTAACAAAGCGAATGGTTCTACTTCTCAATTGCACAATGTAAGTCAAAAGATCACATGAAAAGGTTTGAAGAATTATCCCACAGATTTTGAAACTTTCAAATTTCCTCTATGTTCATTCGGGGCATAAGGCTTTGTCCAGGTCTCCAATATCGCAGTGGTCAAACACTGAATTGAATCGAACTGATTTCATTCAGATTTGTATGTGCATTTTTGTTTCGAATTTATTCAAAATTTTATTGCTTTTACTAAAACAAAATTTCTTTTCAGAATTCAATATCAATTTAAATTTTATTTGTTGACAAAATTAATAAAAATGGATCTTATAACAGCAGACAGAGAAAAACTAAAGGTTGTCGTACTAAAAAGAGAAAAAAATTGAAAATAGGAAGGAGCAAAGGTAAAAATCATTTGGAACTGTACCGAGTTTTAAAGAAAGAAACTGCAGTACTGAGATTCTACAGCAAGATCAATAAATCATCTGACACTAGCATGATATTTTCCAACTCGAAGCAAATTACATTTTTACACACAAGCTATGTTTTCTGAATTATTGCAAATATTCCTTGAAGAAGCTGTTAGAACAGTGTTGCTATCAAACACTACCATTCCATGAGGATCTTTGCAAAAACTGAACTTTATGCAATTATTCTATTGAAAGTTGTGGAACTGTTTACTCAAATTTCCATGGAAAAGTTTCGCATGATATGAATAGTAAACTGGATGAGCCTTGCTATCCATAAGCAGAGGCCATAGTGCATTGCAAACTTTTTTTTTTTTTTGTTAAATTTGTCGACAATGAATACAAAAAAAATTGCAGTCCATACGTAATTTATTGATTAGAAAAACAAAGGAAAAAATTCTAGAAATGTCATCTCTAGCAGTTAGAGAAAATTACATTAAAGTCTCAATAACTCTCTAAAATTAAAGAAATCATTGATGTGTCTCGTATATTACCACGGGGCAAAAGAAAATACACATTTATGTCCTGCGATTAGGTATAATTATTGATATCCTTAGAAGGCTTATCCTTAACTTTGAGAGAAGTATTGTTAAAGCACCATCAGAATTGTGAGGGAATTATAGCAGTCAAAAATGGGGAATATGACATACAACAAAAAGAACATGTTGACGTATGCGATAAGAATTTTGATGAAACATCTGGAATCATGGAGTGCATGTTGCCTTAATGATATGGAAACAATAAATTCGTAAATGCCAAATAAGATTGGTTTGCTTGCAGAGTAATGATGACTCAAAATCCTTATAACTTTCATCAGAAAATAACATTTATGGCTCTAATGTCAAAATTTAAAAGAAGTTACTGAACCATACTGGAATGAGGTTAGATACATCTTTATGCAAATAAGTTTAAGAATGGAAAATAAAACTGGTAACTTGATAAACATAAGCAGAATACATAAGGTACATAAGCAGAATAAGGAGATAAACATAAACTTTATTGATCAGAATATCACGAAACTACAACATTTTTACAGAAATGCCATAAGAGGCAATGCAGCAAATACCGATATATATATATATATATATATATATACTTTAAGAACAACGTATAATATATATATATATATATATATATATATATATATATATATATATATATATATATTATACCTTGTTCTTAAAGTATTGAGTTTCTTAATGTAATAGATAATGACCAGGGCACTCATAAAAGCCCACTGGGACGCAGGTTAAGTATCATTGCTTTATATCGAGGTAGCTCAAGACCCAAGGGACATGAGGGGTTTTGAACTAACTTGTTAAAAGATTATGTCTCCGATGCTTCGAATATAGGGCACATGATCAAAGATAATGCCTTAAGATCAGAAAAATTATTCGCTAGCTGTTTAATTTACCAGTAACGTTAACAAAAGGTTTCCGTATTGTGTACTCAATGGCTACCCAAACCATCACATCAGGAGCAGGATCCATATGACGATAAGGAATGTAAGTTGGTCAAGAGTGTTTTCCTTAGTGTCTCAACATAGATACGTCCAAATTAATGCTGCACGCAAAACTGGGACGTATCTGAAAAGACAACGTGGTGCCATTCCTGTATCCAGATTTTCTCATTAAACCCATCAGTTCTGACGCACATCTCCATACAGCATTGTCAAGGGAAATCGCAATGTTATTCACCATGCAATTAATACATGCAGCTCAAGACGTTATTGTGGATAATTATCGTCCTGCAAACACACATGCCTACTTCTTCACTCAAAATCCCTGATATGGCTGGACGGTCCTGAAAGTCCGACCTGACAGTATGATTGTTCTCTCAAGCGTAAGTGGTCTTGATCCTGAATGACGTTGAGTATGACCCTCCTGAACCTATCACTTCCAGAATTGCAATAGAGTCGTTGGATTCCAACCCATGCGATTAACAATATTGTGAAACGATGAGTCGCGCTCTCGACAAACCATGAACCTGCCACTTTTGAATTCTAACACGCAGTGTAGCCGTTTTTCCTTCTTATACGAGGCCTAACGTAATTTTGTCACAACTGAAAAGCGTTCTAATTCGATTTCTGAATGAGAAATACGCTGCGAGACTTTCTTTTTATACAAATTTTGAGATGCCATTTTGCCTCATGCGTCATTTGATTGCGCTAAGTTTCTAATCATTCGCTTATTCGAGCACTTACTTCATTTTAAAAGAATTTGACATTTGTATCTAGGGACGTCTTAAGTCCTGGACCGACTGGGCTTGGGCCCAGGTCCTCACCCTTGGTGGGGGCGTCATTTAGTTTTCGACTCTGCCGTATTAAGATCATGATCCGGATAATTTTAATGTGGTTAAATATTATTTCCGTACATATTCTCCAAAAAACCGGGAATTTTGTCAAATGGGTAAAGTGATAAGACTGTATTATTAGGTGATGACCGTTATCAATGTCTATAGTCCTAGTCTTAACATAAACAGTCATTCAACTCATTTAGTCGAAATGCGGTCATCAGTCAAGCCAATTTGTGCCTAGATTTTTGAGATTGTGAGTCAGGCACATTTATTTGTTTCAAATTACCGTTTGAAATATTATTTGACAATATACTGTCAACTTTTAAAGATCTCAGGTAGGCATAGGGGCCAAGGGCCTCAAAAAATCTTAAGATTTCTCCGAGGCCAGGGCCTCAAAGAGTCTTAAGACGTCCCTATTTGTATCATCCTTTCTTCATACTGTTACAATTTTGATGATAAGCAGTGCGTTACACATATATCACAGACGTCTCTTATTAATAATCATTAAAGTTTAATTATAATTAAATTAATAATTTAATTATAATTAATATATTTCTGTAAATATATTTATGCGGATAAAAAATTCTGGATAAATACTTGATTATATAGGGGGCAATAAAGTACCGTATCAAAATTTTGTTTAAAAAAATTTTAATGTTTTCGACTAAAAAATTAATATATTGTTTGTAATTTTTTTAAGTTTCGCACTGTTCAAGGAATTTTGAAATAATTAATTTAAGATAGTATAACTATTTTTTTAAAAAATTAATTAAAAGCTACTAAAAATGCACAAATTTTGTAATAACAAAATTTTCCTTGTTTAAATAGAGTTTATTTTTACTTAGATTAGTAGGATATTTTTTAAGTATCCAAACAACTTTTTAAATTTTGGTATAGATTTATCTGTTTTTAGCATTTCCATCGATTTTTTCCATCTTCGATTAATTGTTTTTTCACATTTTGGTTTTTTCATTTTTTTTTACATCAAACTCCAAATAACCTTTCCCCGGGCAATAAAGTGATTGAGGAGGTGTTTCATAATTTGGAGACAGTTATAGAAACCAGTGGTGTACATTAAAGTAAGCTTGGTCATCCCCTTTTGATGTCAAGTGTTCAATTAAAATTTCCAGACGGAAATTTAAAATTTCTCTTTAAAGTATTTAAATAGAACTCATGCTTTATAATACCATCATAAAATACCAAATTATCTAATTCTGAAGCCGATTTACACCCCCACGCAGAAACACTTCCACCTCTATGGTTCATTGATTCAACTGGATTCTTGGGATTAAGTTTCAGAAAATTCAAAATTGACAGCAAATTGATTGGGATTGCAGATAATTCAACACTTTTGGTTCCGATGGGCCTATAATAGCTTGTAAATAAAAAAATAAAGAGTTTAATCCCATGAATTTATGTGAAACAAGAACTCCACCACATCCATGCTTCAGCATGGAAGTGAAGGTGTTCTGACGTGGGGGTGTAAATTGGCCTCAGAATTAGGTATTTTGGTATTTTTTAATGGTATTGTGAATCATGAGCTCTATTTAAATATTTTAAAGAGAAATTTTAAATTATCCGTCTGAAATTTGGATATTGGAGACGACTTAATTTTTAACAGGGTAATGACGCCAAGCGCACTGCTCTCAATGTACGCCACTGGTGTTTCTATAACTATCCCCGAATTATGAAACACCTCCTCAATCATTTTATTTAGCTCAGTAGAACATATTTGGTGAGATTTTGATGTAAAAAAAAGAAGAAAATGACAAATAAACACAAAATGTGAAGTAAAAACAATAATAACAGAAGAATGGAGGAAAATCGATGCAGAAATTACAATAACTGATTAAATCTATACCAAGACGCTTAAAAGTTGTTGTGGACACTAAAAAATATCCTACTAAGTGTACTAAATTAAGAAAGAAATACAATATTCAAACCTAAGTTGAGATTTTTGTTAAGTGTACGAAGACTTTTGTGGCGTAATTTTTTAGTAACTTTTGATTATATATTAATTTTTTTAAAAAATAGTTATACTATTTTTTAAAAAAATAATTATGTTATTCCATCAAGAACAAGTTGCAGATATCATAAAAAAGATTACAATTGCAATTTATTAATTTTTATTGGTCGAAAACATTAAATTTTATAAGAAATTGCAAGTGAACGAACACTTTTGTGGCCCACTGTAGATAGATGTCGCATTAAAGATTTTTCTAACGAATTTCATATGCTGCATTAGAAGTGCTTGCTCCTGGTTTTTCTACTGTATTTCCTATGATGATGATGATGATGTCGTGTCCATGACGGGAACAAATAAGACAGTACCATTGATCCAGATGATTGTTCTGGTAATCCATTCAATATTATCCACATAGAAGTTTGTTGACGAAAATCAGGCCTCTATTTCATGTGGAGAAGGAAGAATGGCTGGACAGTCAAAAATAAATAGTTTGCTCTCTATTTGAAGAATCACCCCACAATTCCTATAATAAATCCGCGTTCTATATCCTTATAATTTGATACATTTGGCAGCATTTTAAACCTACCTTGATTCGATCCCCAAATTCTAGTAAAGAAAATACCTCTTAAAACATTATTTAAAATGGCATGCCTCTTTGGTTTACAATGCATTTTGAATTCCTATCGTTTTTATAACATTTCATATATGTATATCTAGGTTGTTTCTTCTTAAAGAACGCTTTCACGTAAAATTTCGTTTTTTATTATATACTTCCTTTGGGATTGGTTTGAGAATAATTTTTAAAATGCAGCATTTTATTCTAAAATAAGAATTTATTCCTATTTAATATACTTTACAGCGTCCAAATAACAAGTATAAAAGTATTTTGAAGAAATCCGTTTCACACATACGGTAAGAACAAATCAAAATTTGCTAACTTCTCTAGTGACATAAAGAAAGAAAGTTTGAATGAAAGTAATCTAAATATCCTTGAGATCATCTCTATTTTTGAAATTTTCCTGCATGATCACAGTGTAGGAAAATACATGAACAAGTTATTATCGATACAATATTCAAAAATATTTTCATGAAAAACCAAAAAGTTTTTTCTACTTTTAAATGTAGAATTAATTTTTTTACGTATAAATTTTTTTTATTTTCATAGAACGTGGCTAACAATCTTTATTTACATAAAAGCTCAACAAGCATTTTTGCATTACGGATTGTGGATAATTGAACTAACCTTTGCTTCATAAGCGTCATAATACTGAGCGAGCAGTCATGTCAGGAAGCCAATTTACAATAAGCCTTGACGTCACAATTTGCATCCTCTCTTGAAAAAGCTGGAGGCTTAGTTATAGCTCAGGCATTTTCCTTAAAGAATATTTTTATTAAGTATATATAGTTATTTTTAATTTTATAAAAATACTAAAATGAAAATAATTAACACAAATGAATAAAATTTATTATCAAAAAGTATATTTGGCTCATTATCTATTAGAATACTTCTTATTACTTTGACAGTTCCTTTGAAAAACGACTTGAGTTAAAGGCTATTATTGAATCATGGGAAACTTTTGGCAGCTCAACTAAAAATGGTGGCTTGGGCACTCAGTGTTTGGGCGAGTGTTGTGGGAGCGGTATATGTGGTTTCCGCGATTGTGAATTAATGCTTGAACTCATGCGTAACTTAGGAAAAAATCATGTTAAATTGTTTGTATTATATGCTTTGTATATTACAAAGCCTGTTCAAATAAATTTTGTAACTAAAATGCATGTAGTGTTTCCATGTGCAGTGATGGAAGACAATATTTAAAGTGATCTAATGGAAAAGTTTTTCTACACCCTCTTCAACTGCTCCATCACCGCCCAAAATTGCAGTTTATATTGTGTGCATTATAAGTGTATTGCATCTGTAACTAGAATAGTCCATGATAATTTTGTATACTCCAAAAGTCTTTTATAATAACGATTTATATTAGGTTGGATTTCAAAGTGGTCCATTTGCTGTAGGATATGAAATTTACATACTATATTTATTGAGTTTCGCACTTTTTTAAAATAAAGATATCATCTGTTTACTAAGCAAAAATGTGGAACATGATGTGTGATGTGATGCCCACCATTTCGGAGGACAGCATTTCTCAAAGAAGTGGACAATTTAATAATGATGAATCCAACTTTGAGCAGCTCATGGTCAACATGTTGGACGAAAGAGATAAACTCATGGAAAACTTGAGGGAAACTCAAGAGAGTATGCAAGAAATACAGTCTAAATTAGGGGAAGTGGAAAGAGAAAGAGATTCTCTTCAACGGCAGTTACAAGCAAATTTACCTCAGGTATGCATTTTTCTTGTATTCTGTAGAGTAAATGATTTGTAAAAGTATAAAATTTCATGCTTAAGAAATTGTTTAAATTGCATTAAAATTAATATTTTTAAAGTTATTTTAGAAGTTACTAACACATGAAAATGAAAAATGAACTTTTATTGAATGTCCATTAAATTGCATAAAAGTTTCCTCCATTCTTATAATGAAAATAGCATAATGAAACCATGTGTACCAAAAATAGATGCATATGGCTATGTAATTATACAGGATCTTTGTAATACATAGTTCAACATAACTAACTAAGTATGTATGTTATGTTCTAATCATTAATTCCAAAATAATCCCACTTCACACTGAAATTTGTAAAGATGTGCACTTAAAAAAAATTCTAAAGTGGCTATTTAACTACTAAAAATTTATTTTTCTGTAAATGTAGGGTTAATAAAAGTTGTAGTTATGTAAATAATCCTTATAATAAAAGAGTAATATTTTTTCAACATGAAATGAAGACTAGTTTTATTTTAATTTGAGTTAAATATGAAGAAAAAGCTACATGCAGATTTGAAAGATGAGAATAAATTTGTTACCTAATATAATAGTACAACGTATAATATATTATGTTGGAGAAATAGTTCAAATCTTATAAAATTAATTTTTGACTGAATTTTTTAAACATTTCAATTGGCTCTTAATGATAAGAAGTGAGTACAGAATAATGGGTATGTGTCTTAAAATTTATAAAGGATTTATTCTCCCATTTTTGTGTAGGTGTTTATCGAGAACAGGGTATTTCATAACACAATTTTAAAATGAATGGTTAATTCATTTTAATTTTCAATATCATTCTTGGGAAGGGGTGTTTCAGTAGTCATAACGCATTTGACTAAATTTAAATGAAACTTGGTAAAATTTCTTTGGTATTACTTTTGAAGAACTGTTTTTTATCTTATGCTAATTTGGACTTTCTCATAAGTATACCATGAATGTTACTGTAATAAAGAAATACAAATAAATAAATTTATGTGTTTTGGACTAGGGCTGATTTTTAAAACTGTAGTTGTCAAAGCATTTTAGTTGTTTAGTTTCTTAGTACAAAATATCTGAGAATTAAAGTGTGAAAAGCCCTGTTTATTTTACACTTATAAAAGTTAGTATAATATTTTAACTTTGTGATTGTTTTCTGCCTTTTGTCTTATAAATGTATTCTTAGATCAATAGGAATTTTCTATTTATATTTGTAAAGATTTACTTGCATTTATATTCATATCGGAAAAACTTCAACAAGATTTTTAGGTACTTGCATATTAGTGTCACTGCAACGAAATGCGTACTACGCAAAACATGCCATGATATCTAAAACAACAAAAGCATTCTAATGTGTTTTATATGAAAAAACTCCCCAATTGTTCAGGTTTTGGTAAATTGCTCAATTCGCCTGGTGCCAATTTCACTGCAGTGACATTAATATGTAAATACCTTAATGCTCTCTTAACATTAAAATTAAAAATACTTATTAAAATTGTTTAAAATGAAAAAAATCTATTTTGATCACTCATTTAAATTAGTACTGAAATTGCAAACATATATAATGTGATTAGGACAGATATGCTTGTGATATTTCATACAGCATTTTTTGTGGACAGCACTAACAAAATCTGGTGCTTACATATTATGCTGTTAACTAATTCATTAAATGAAAAGACCTTGTCACAAATGTTGTGATATGCTGCCAATAGTGGGAAACTATTCTCTTACATGTTCAAACACAAGTCTTGTTCATGCGTACAATGAAAGTACTTGGCAGTACTAGGTAGCCTAGGTATATCTCAAATCCTAATTTATATCATCTGACCCAATTCCTCACTATCTTGTATTTGAACGAGCAATTTCATTTTTTCTCTTCCATTGAAATTGTTTGAATCTGAGATCTGACATATTTTCAGCTCAATTTTCTATGCATTTATTAACTCATGAAAACTTGTGCTTAATTGCACAATATGAGATTTTCTCTTATGCTTATGTTCATTAAATTTTGCTTAAAAATATTTATTTTTTTTGCTAAAATATGTGTATTTTAAAACGTTTATTGTATAATGGAAAGTATTTTCTTTGTGGTTGAGGAATCGTTATGTACGTATTAGTTTAAAATTTACATGTTCCAAAAATCCATTTTTCATAATACTTCTAACTTACCATAGAAATTACAGAAATATTGGGTGTGATCAGGACAGATAGGCTTGCTACTCTTTCTGCATCATTTTTTTGTATATTTTCTTTGTGAACAGATATAATAAAATACCGGTTTTTATTTCATCTGAACAACTTCCTCACTGTCTTATACGTTTACAAGCAGTATCATTTTCTTCTCTTTTCTATTGGAATTTCTTGAATCTGAGATTTGGCATATAAATGACATTTTGTTAGTTCTAGAGCTAGCTGTTTTAGAAATAATGGTACTTGTGTATTATCGCAACCTATTGGTAACATTATAGGAAACAAAACGCATGGTTGTCAATTCAGTGCGTACAATACAGTGCAATATCATGGTTGCTAACTTGATGAGTTATTTTGAACATTGGTATTGTTGCGATAATACGCAAGTACCGAAATAACTTTTGTTCTTCTATAATTCATCTATCTGTTCAGCTAGAATATAATTTGACGATCTATTTTTCTGATGTCTAACAAAGGGGAGGGTAAACTCAAAGGCCATCACCTTATTCTAGACACAGAATAGACTGCTTTCTTGTATAGGTAGAATAATTGTAAAAAGTTATAATCTTGGGATTTGGTAGCATTACCAATGGAAATATTGTGGAGAGTTGAAAAGACCAAACCAAATTTGCTTTCCTCCTGCTTTTCTAAGAGACTAACTTTGCTTTTTTTTATAAAACCAAATAAAGAGCTGCAGGGCTCACTTAGTTTTTATGCTGTAGCTGTTTTGAAATTTTATGTAGTTGAGTCATTTTTTTTATCATGTTCATTTATCAATATTAATCATGCATTTCTTTTGTCTTTTTTTTTTAATTATGTGATTTAAATGCTTTTTGATTTAATGTTGAAGGGATTTTTCAGATTGCCTATTATATCTTATTCAAGGTACATTGAAAAAGCATTAGTATGCAAAAGTTATTATCTTTCTTATTATCGTTTCATAATGTGGAGAATTAAAAACTAACCATAGGAAAATCAGTGATATTTTTATAAAAGGAGTATATTTTCATAGTACTGATATTATAGAGATAATAGTAGTCTTATGATAAATTTTGAAAGCATATTTATAGACTTTAAAAGTTATATAGGTGTAGCGGCTCTTGTTAAACTTCACTTATATTTTTTCTCTTTTTGAGTGCATGCATTTTCTGTTAAATGCTATAAATAACTGCAGTTTGTTTTTATTTTAAATGAGCAAGAATATCTTCATGGTTCTTATTAAGTTCCCAAAATAAAATTTATTTTGTAATTACTGTTTTTATTTAAATTTGTACTTAAAAATGTCAAAGGTAACCTTAAGACTGTTTAAATCATTCTTGGTCAGTGTCGCATGTTGTGACGAAGAGAAAGATTTCATCCTTGAAACTGAATTTGTCATTACTTACACATCTGCTCAAATTCTCTAATTTTTTTTTTTTTAATATTTTTACTAGATGGCACATCTAATTTTACTTTCTTCACAAATATCATAAGGTTTCCCACCTTGAAATGAAATCAAAAAATGAAATTTTGTTTGGTAAAATTTCTTTTCATTTTCTAAGAAAGCTGCAGATTCGTAATTACCATTGCAGACCTATTACATTCCCTGGGAGCTAGTATCACTTTTAAGTATGGTACCATATAGATGGATTTTAGTTGCCACAATGTAATATTTATGCCTAGTCCTCCCCTTAGCTCTGACAATGCTAAATCGTGCAAGGACGGGACTCCATTTTGACGGGAGCACCCAAGTCAAACAGACTTCCTAGGAGTCTTTTACATGCTGCATAATCATATGACATAGACACTGTGGATTTTTTGGACGTGAAAATCCACCAAGATTACGGGGTCAAATCCACAAACCTGGGCATACAAGGCCAGCTCCAAACTATGGCACCCAGCTGGGTATTTGCATATTTTAATTTTTCTAAAACATTTTTAAATAGAAAATTATTTTTGTAAATATTAATCTTAAACACTTTAAAGCAGTGGAATTAGTATATATGTTATCGGAGTGTATTTTTCTTTTAAATTAAAACTTGGGTACAATGCAGGAAAAACTGGAGATCATTGATTGGGACATCACACATTTGACCACCAATAAGATCAGGCTAAAAACAATAAACCGATAAAATAATTTTTGCATTTTTAAAGATTGAATTGAATGTAAAAATTTTCTGCAATAAAAAAATGCTTTATTTGGCTTCTAAATTTGAAAAAAAAAAATGTCTAAATGTTTTTAGATTAACTTTATCTTTTTAATTTATAGAAAATGCAAAGTTTCTTTTTTTTCTTTTAGAAGTAGAGAAGTTTCTAAATAAATTCACTGCAACAGTATTGATTGTTATTTATTTTGCATGAGTATACAGAACATTGAGAGATATTTAAAATATTTATTTTTCCATTGCGATTTCATTTTAAAATTTTATTAATATGGACTGATTGGGGAATAGTTTATCTTTATTAATGAAAAGGCTGGATTAATTAAACTGGGCTAAAAAGTACACTACTGAACATTTATTTTGAATTCATAAATAATTGTTCCAAAGAGAATTCAAATCAATACATAACTTATATTATATGTATTTGGTTAAAGAAAAATGACTTAGAAAATGCAATTCAAGCTCATCTTGATTGGCCCTATTATTTTTTTATTTGAACAATAAATGGATTAATGAGCCGATATTGAGCAATTTTTTTGGGTTTGTTTATGCCTTGTTCTTTGAAATATAAAAAAATGTTTCAAAAAACAAGGTAATGTTTTGGAATAATTTCAATTAAAAAAATTTTTATTACAAGTTTATATAATCTCCTCTTACAATATCTGATTTTGCTGCATTATTGTAAATTAAAAAATATATTACCAAGGTAAAGGTATCCTAAAGATCTTGATATCTTTTTCAATATTATGTAGTTATCTTCAATCTCTTTCATGCAATTATATGTTCAAATACATTTTTTGAATTGTGTTCTTATTCCAAATTAATATTTTGTCTCTACTCGTTGTACATATTAATCAATTATTTTTATGTACTAACAAAAAAAATAGTAATTTTTCTCTGGAAAATAAAAACTTTTTACCCATTCCTCCTTTATAACTTTTTGTACTTTGCCTTTTTTGAAGTCCTTAATGATCTTTCTTTTTGGGGAATGGTTCATAAAAATACTTCAACTATTATTCAGTTAAATAATTAATTCCTTATTAAAAAATTTGGCATTGTGTATAAAGCGACATTTTCAGATTTTAAGGATTATATTTACTTAGAAGTTTTACTTGTGCTAGAAGCTCATACATTACATTAAAACCTATTATTTTTTTACCTTGTGCTGATTTGATTTATATTTTGGTATGTTTCTGTTTTGAAAATTTTTGAATCACCTAATATATATATATTTGTAAAAATGAAATTTTTTTAAATATATCTATATATAATTATATGTAATAAAATATATATATAAAAGTTTTAAAATTTTTTTTTTTTTATTACAAATTTTACTCAGTATTTTATAAATTGTTTCATTCTTATGAGATTTTTTTGTCAGTTTTGTTTGTTGTCAAACATAAAATTCGATTAAAATCGAATAATTTGCACCAGATTTTCTTTTTAAGTTGAAAATTAACCTTGCATATATGTGTTAAAATCAAACTTGATAATTTCCTAATTTCTTCCTATTCTTAATACTTTTTTGAACTCCTTTCTTCAAAATCTTAATAGTTTCATTTCTTTATTAATGTTTATAATGCACCTTTAAATGATATATATCTCTTGCTTCATCAAAATCTTTTGTACACTGATTGTGGAACTTTATATTTAGCTATTTAATTTGACTTGGCCAAAGAAAGAAATTAAATTAAACTTTGGAAATGAAAATTATTTTCTTTCCTTGCTAAATTGTTATCTGCATGATGTATTCAAAATTTCCCTGAAATATGTATTCTTATATATTTACAATGCCTACTGTTAAAAGTAGAAGGCTAACCACACAAACTTGAAGAATAACTCTGTATTATGTCTTTCATCATTCACATTTGTCAAAAACCTTTTTAATGTTTCGATCTACTGAATAACTTTTTTTCTTTTTACATTCTTGGAACTCATCAGATTTTCTTTTAGTGGATATATATCCAATGAAGTAAGATTGATTAAAAACATACCATGCAGCTTTTATGTTGAATGCCTCAAAATAGACATTTATTTTACATGTTGTGTGTAACAACCTGTACATGTAAAATGTGGATATGCTTTATGCATTTTGCTTATTAATTTGTACAAGTTAATTATATATACCTTTTAAAAACTTAAAAATTTGTTGTGTCTGGAAGAATATTAGAATTAATATTAAAAAATTCTCATGTCTTTTTTTTACTTGTTTAGCTTTTCAAAGGTTTGCTTGCTTTTTTTTTTTGTTCCCTCCTTTTATGTTGAAATAGAACTCAGTATACAGCACTCAAAAATCAATAATAGGTTTTCAACTTTTGTCCATTTTAAAAAGGGTTGAAATTTTAATGTGTTTTCTGCACCCAAACAAATTTTGAAATTTTTCTCATAAAATTTTCCCCCAAAAAAGTTGCCTATATATTTTGATTTTTTTAGTGTAAAACATTTAGTGGTTGAATTGCTCATTATTTTTTTTGACAGTTTTTATATAGCAAAAAAAAATTTCCCCAAAGAAATTTTTTTTTTAAATTTTTTTTTAATTTCCAAAATTTTTAAGAAAAAAAATTTTTATTTTTCCCCTTTTTCCTTCTTTCGTTAATGTAAATATTAAAACATTGGGGCGGCTTTTTCACGGGTTTTTCTTTTCCCTCATTGACGCCAGCAATTATGTGTGTGTGTTTTACGCGCGCAATGTGAGTGTTTTTAAAATTATTTCTTTAAAATTTTCCCCTTTTTTCGAAATTTGTTCGTCATTTTTTTGTATTTAAGACGGGGTTTTTTTTTTCCTTCTACCCTTGGCTTAACAGGGTTTTTTTAAGTGAAAAAAATTATTGTTTCCCCTCTTCCCCCCCTCACAGATAAGATATAGCTTAAAATTTGATGTATGGTTATAAAAAACAATATTGCATTAGTTCAAAATTTTTAAAAGGGGAAGCAATAAAAGAAAAGGGTTGTAATGCTAAAAAAAAAAAATTTTCCATAATTTTTTAATAGTTGGTTTCAAAGAAACAAAAATAAAAAAAAATAAATTTCAGTTTTTCATGAATAAAAACAATCGTTACGTATGGTTGGTTTAAAAAAATTTTTTTTGAAATGCATTTTTTACCCCAAAATATTAGACGATGATTTTTAAAACCTGTTTTTAAATAAATTAATTTTTAAAAAAATAATAAAATAAAATCCATTTTCTATAAGAAATAAATAAAAAAAAAAATTTACAGATAGCTATTGAAAGGGATTGCTTTTTTAATGCTTAAATATATATGTAAGTTATAAAAACAGTATGGGGAAAGCCTAGATATATATTTACATGTACTAAAAAAACTTTTTCCAAAAAAAAAAAAAAACTATCTGATAAAAAAAAAATTGATATTTTATTTTAATTTCATAATTTTTCCTTCCCTGTCTTTTTTAACCCAAAATTTTTTTGTAATGAAGCTTAAAATAGTTAAATAATTTTTTATCAGGGTGTAATAAAATTAATATTGCTTTTTTTTGTATTTTTCTTTATGTTAAAAAACCTGCCACCACCTCCCTTCGAAATCTAGTTTTTTATGGAAAAAAAAAAAAGTGATTACACTGATGAACGGAATAAATTTTAAAAGGGAGGGGGCGCACTGAGGCATGGCGTGAAAAAAACAAAAAGGGGTTAAAAAAAATAGATGTATCTGTAACGGGGGTTTTTGCATATGGCAGGGGAAATTTTTTTTATTTTTTTGACAATTATCGTTTATTTTTTTGGAAACTTCACACGAAATTTTAATAAATTATAAACCAGTGATTTGATGTTAAAACTATATTAGATAGTTTCATTAAAATCCATTCAGTTGTTTTTTCCCTGAAAAACTTTTCCCAAACATATTTTCACATTTATAATATATATCTTAATATAATTTCTATATTGTACTGGGATGAATATATTTTGTTTAAAATTTTTGTGTGTTAAAGTAATGTAAGTTTTTCAGAGCTGTAACCTTTGCTTTAAAAATGTTTTAAATGCCAGTTAATGTTGCATGTTTTTGCCAATTATGGTATTAATATGTTTATAATAAAAAAAAATTAATGAAATTCCAGTTTAAAAAGTTAATGGATAGATTTAAAAAAAAAAAATAAAAATTTTTTTTTACCGGTTAACCCCAATTAAAACTAGTAAGAAAAAGTTCAAAAATGAGGATGAAAAAAATCGCAGTTATTAGAAAAAGTCGTGTTTTTAAGTTTTTATAAATAATTAAAACAGATGAATTTTATAATTGACAAGTGAAATATAAAATGATTTTATTGATTTTTTTATTATTAAATAAGCCCTCCACCCCCACTTTTTTCCCCTCGGGATCTTGGGAAGGAAAAAGTTTTAGGAGTACCGTAGCAAAGGATATCTTACTCTCTCCTTGCATAACTCTTCTAATTATTAATTTGTTTACATTATTCTTGGCTTTGAAATTGTAAGTGAAATATAGACTTAATAAGCATTCCTTCTTTTTTCATGCTAGCGGTATCAGATCAGATAGCTATAAGAATTCGACCATAAATCAATATTCAGGTTTCATCTCTTCGGGAATTTTTTTTAATGAATATATTCTTCAAGTATATAGTTGTCGAATATATATCATTTTTATTTCATCCGTTAGAAAATGTTTCCTTAATCAAGTGAGTTTTCCTTTGAAATTGTTTCATCTTATCGAAAATACACATAACTCCCTCCTCCCCTTTTCCTTTTATTTCTTTATCATTGGAGTTATTTACGATGCTCTTGGTAAGACAGATATATCTCCATTTTTCAGTTTCTTTTGTTTAATTTCAGTATTGTCTTACTTTTTTGTGTACGTAAAATTTGAGCTAAGCATTTTAACGTCATGAAGGAATAAGAAAAAATTAAGTCTTTTAAATCGTTAATGTATCTTATAATCAAAATGTTTATAGAAGAATTATATAAATTTCTGTGAAGTATAGTTGGATAATTATAAAATTCTAGGAATACAGAGTCGTGAAATGCTTTTTTTTAAGATATTATTGCTGCATACGAGGATTTTGGTATCTACTTGGTTCTACAAAAGAAATTAATACTGCTTTTAAAGTTTAAGTTTCTCTTTCGTTGCTGTACTAATTTTTTTTTTTTTAAATTTTAGCAAAGAAATTGAATTATAAGATGTTTAGTACGCGCGTGGAGGAAAATGTGCATTGTAAACAGTTCACAATTCATTACACGATTTTATTATTGTCATGTTGGTTAAAATAAAATTTTAGAACCTATTTTTGTTCTCTTTTTAATGTGCTAGGTTTGAGATATTTTACTGTTTTATTTCCGGGAATAATATATTTTTCAAAGTTTAATTATCAAGTAATTCATTAATTTTGATTTTATATGATAGAGCATCGTCTGGTAATGAATCTTGTAATCGAAATATGTCTTGCAAAATCTACTTGAGATTATGCAGTTAAATATGTTTTTTAAAGAAATGTAATTGATGAAATATTCTTTTCATGTTATAAAATATGGAATATATTTAAAAGTAGAAAATAATTTTTAATAAAAATCTAGTGGTCAAAACAAGTATTAAATAAAACCAGGGGTTTTCGGCTACAAATTCGGGCCCCCTTTTCCCCGAGTTTAAACCCATAAAATAATAAATTTTTTCTTGCCGGCACAAGAAATTTTCCCCTTTTAAAAAAATTAATTCAAAAAACGAAAAAAGCGTGAATTGTAAGAAACAAAATTGAAAAATTAACTGTTGAGCTGACAATTTCTTGGGGCAAAACTATAGTTTCCCCTTTTTATAAATGTAAGAAAGGGAAAAAAAATAAAAAAAATTCTTTAAAAAAATTTTGTTTTAAAATATAAAGTTAGATTAAAAGCCCTGCCCGTTGAAATTTTTTTTTTTTTGCTGTTATATTTTCTTCAGTATTGTTATAAGTTTCTTTAGAGGTCCTTGAGCTTCTAAATTTTTTTGAGTCCTCAACAAGATTATTTTTATTTTCCTCTATGAATATTTAAAATTTTTTTTGGTAAATAAAAATTTTCCGTGACTTTTCAGTTTTAAAAAAGGAAGAACTCGGTTGTGTCGAATATAAACATAATGAACGAAACTGTTTATTTTTCTCTGTAAAAATTTTCATTTAAAAATATTTGATTTGAACATAAATTAACAAAAAGCGGATGAAATGCCCACAGAAATTCAAATAACTTGCAGGATCGACCACTACCTCTAGCCCCCTTCAGAATTAACACAGTAATCCATATTTTAAAAATTAAATTCCAACGTCTTGTATTTTTTGAACGAGAAAGACATTGTGACACAATGCCTAGAATAGTATAGTCAGAAAGTGGCAAACCTCTCGTTCTTTCTTTATAAACGAAAATAAAACCCAAGACTGATTTCTTCCAATTTTTATAAATGAATTGCGTTTTGATTATACACTCGCATATGTAATTTTATTTATTCAAATTATACAAGAAAGTATGCGTGATTCATGATACGGTAAGTTCCATCCGTTGACTGCATGTTTTTACCAGTTTTCTTCAGCCCTTTTTGTAAGTTTAATGAGGTTATGATGGACTGTTTACGAAAAATAATATTTAATCAAAGATACAACCTTGCGTTATGGTGCTGTTTAGTTTGATAATTATTTTTCTTGGTGCTCTCTTTTATAGCTGTTGCTTTATCGCAAAACAAAACCGCCCATAAAATGGTCTTTGATTAACGTGGTAAATCTAGATATCCCCCGCCTTCATCGTGGTATTTTTTAAACTATGCCGCTTTATTTCGTTCAACTTCATCTACCTCTTTCTCAGCCAATCTTCTTTTCGACTTTCTTCATCGCCATCTCTGATCGAACTTCTCCACCTCCATACTGTGTACGGAAACAAAGTTATTCTCCCAGAAAATAAAATAAAACGCTATTTATAGCTGGCACTTGCTGACTTCAAAAGGGTTTTCGTAGAAGGAAAGAGTTGGGTGTAAATGCTCTGTAGTGTGTGGCCACTTTTCGTATGCCTAAATGGGAATGAATGGACGAAGATTTGGAGTTCGGTCTTTGTTGTGTGTGGTGAACAGAGGTGTTTTTCGCGAGGTGTTTTTAAAAGTCTGTAAATAATTAAAATCAAGATATTGGAGGGGAGGGGGGTAACACAAAATTTACTATGATCCTTGGGCCCCCCGACTGTCAAAAAAATATTGCAGACAGGAAACTTATATTAAAAAAAAATGGAGGTTTGTCTTACAAGATTACAACTGATTCTAAGGGAAGAGATAGTGTTTATACATTTTTGTGTGTACATATATCGGTTTCAAAAAGGTTAAATTAATGGCGTATTAAAATATTATGCTTTGCAAAACTGTTAAAGAAAAGAGTCCACTTTTTTTCCGAAAATTTCTGAGATTTTATGCATAGTCAGATTTTTTATATTTAAAGTTACTTTAAAATACAGTGAAATTTCTGAAAAATTTTTCATTTTTAGAAAATTTTATATCAAATGGATATCAAACACATTAGTGAAATGTTTTAAATACAAGAATAAAAATTAAAAAAAGCGTTTTACACAACAAAGAGCAGACAAGGCGATCTTTTAAAAAAAAAATAGCCTTGTAAAATGCCATCAGCGAACCATTAATGGCCCGTAGGCAGGGCGACACAAAGGGTCGGCCCCCCAAGCCTTTGTTTTTTTTTCCGATTGATTATATTTCTAAGTATATAGCATGTAAAATTTAATTAAACATCTGTTATTAATGATTAATTTTATTAATTAATGCAAATTATTTATTCAATCATTAGTTTTTTACTGTTTTTTGTTCCCAAAAATCAACAAAATTGAAAGGAGCATAATACAAGAATGGTGAACTTTTGACCCCTCCCCCTCGAAAAATTTCTGTGGGGTACCCAGGCCAGTTCCCTCAAAAATGCGATAAATTTGTACGTAATTGGGAAGGAAAATTAAATCAGAATATTGTTTTAAAAAGTATTGCAAGAATATGAGATAATTCAGTCAAAATGTGATATTCATAATGGAACACATTTTTAATTCATCATTTACCGCTATTGGAAAATATCCACAATCTTTCTTACCATTGGATTTACATAATTGCCACAAAGTTTATAAAAATCGACTGTAATCGTTTGAATTCTTACTGTAACAAATCCCATCGCAGGAAAATTGAGCATTTGTCTTGAGTGAGTATTTTATTAACATCGCTCTCTTTTAAGGTAACTCGGTTAGGGTAACTTTTTTGAACCACGGTCAAGTGATGAGGACTACACCTACTCCCCAAACTTCCATACTACATCAAGTGTCTAACTCCTGACGCTGTATTCTTGAAAATTAAAAGGGTGTGATATTAGTACACATGTGTTGTTTCTTCACTTCATCATAATTCAAAATCATAGAGCCGAGTAAAAATACTGTCTTGAAAAATTAAAATAAAATCTATGCATGTGTGTTTGCATTTGAAGAAAAACCAAACTTTCAATGTATTTATGCTTTGCTAAATACTTGAAACCATCTCTTGTAGTCATTTGAATACATTCTAATCATTATCTTCTTGAGCTAAGTAAATTTTAACTGTCAAATCGTAAATACTAACAAGGATTTATGAGTTTAATAAGTTAATTATGGTTAATGAAGATATATTATCGGTTATTGTGAATTGTAAAATTTAAAAGAACTCTTCAATGGTTATAACTTGAAGAACTATATCGTTTTACTATAATTCAGTATTCTGTATGATTCTGTTTTCATTATTGATGAAAAGAATCGTGAAAATTAGAAATCCGCGATGAAAGTGAATAAGATATGACGAAAGAAGGGGGAGGGGTGAAATATCGGAGATATATTTTCTAGAAGAAACTTCTGTGGCAATGTGACACGAAAGAGTAAAAATTAATCTCTCGTTCAACTGGCTAAGTTTTGCTCTTAACTAAGGTAACCAACTTTTTTACAATGAAAAGGAGGACGAAAAATTTCAGAAAAAAAGTTACAACGTATATATGTGAAATATTTTATTATTTTAAACAAAAATACACTAATTACGTGAACATTCCTTTTAATTAGTTACTTGATCAAGGTGTTTTTTTTTTCCGTCAATTTATCATTTTCTAATACATTGGAAATTTCAGAGCAAAAAATTATTCTTCTTACTGGATTTTACGGTAGTATACTGCAGCTAAAGAATCAACATTCAATCTTGATTTCTCACTTGTCCAAAAATTATTACTAACTGTAAAAACTCTTTCAGCTGCTGCATTAGTTCCAGGGCAGCACAGCGTAAATTCAACAAGAATAATTAAATTTTTATATGGAATGTGTCCCTTTTTGAAATGGTTAAGTATTTCCACCCATCTTTTGTCAATTTCAGTATGTTGATTTTCCAATTGTTTCTATTTATTAAAATTTAAATATATATTCAGTCTTCAAATTTCTTCAAACAGACAATTGTCGTCGATTTTAATATCGGACATTTCTTTCGAAAAAAACAATATAGTTGTCTATTTCTGCTCAATTTACTTGCGATTAAGTAAAAAAAAAAAAAAAAAAACCATTGTAAACTGTTATTTCCTGTTATTCAGACACTTCTTCGGCATTTTGAAAACGTTTAGTTCATCTCTGAATACAAAAATTGTCAGATCAGTTTTAAAATATTGAAAAGGACAAAAGTAGGAAGGCATTTTTCGAGGAAGGACGGTTGGTCACACCTTATCTTAACTAACATTAAGTGATATTGATAAAATAATTTCTGAATCGAACTGTTCGATCTTCTGGATCACTTTGCTTCGATCTAAATGTAATTTCTAGTGATGGTTTTATGTACTACTTACAGTTACTGCTTCTTAATTGTGTCATTGAGATATATTTTTCTCTTGGTTCTTATGGCCTGTGCATTCTTTTGTCTCAAGTTAGAAAAATTACAAATTTACCCTTTTTTTTTTTTTTTTGAAAGAAATAAAAATTACCAGTGTATCTAATTATGATTTTATCTGCAATACAAAATACACTGTCTTTTTTTCCTTTCTTTTTATAAATTAACTTGTGATTTCTGAAGTAATTGACGTGCTGAATTAATTAGTAAACTTTTAAATAATTAAGGTTCGCAACTTCTATTTTATGAATACACGAAGTTAAACCGCTCTCTGTTTTAATAAGAGATAGTAATGCTAAACTTTAAAACAGAGTGCAAGTTTTTTTTAATTTTCGCATTTAAATTTGCATTGTATAATTTACTATTTCTTCAATTTCATAGCATCATTTCTTAGTGCAAATATAAATATTTAAAAATTGTAGCTTACTTAAATAGAAATATTCATACATATCTATAATCAGAACTAGGAACCGCACTTTTCTTCAAAACTGCAAAAGAAAATGTATTACTTTCACTTTTTTCTATTATAAAATGAAAAATCAAAGGAGAATGTTGCGAAATTTATTCTTACCCAACTTATACCTGTTTACGGGCTATGGGCTGAGATAAGGTGCCTGGATATTGGTTTGTTCTTTTACCCGGTCCAGGGGGATGAAGCGTTACTATGGAAACCGCTGGGGAGAGCGTCTGTTAAGTCCACCGCCGGGAACTATAAATTAAATACAATTTTGAAATCTGAAAAGCATGTTTCAAAACGAGGTAAGTGTATGCTTGTCCCTGTCATTTTTTTCCCCTTTCTTTTCTTCCGTAATGGAAAAATTTTTCTTGGAATGTTATTAATGTTTTGTTGCATGTATTTGTGTGAATTTCATTTGTGAGTTTGACGGGATACTATGTTAATGGAAAAAAACGCTCCTATAATAAGATGCAAAATATTCAAAGGAATGCTTTAAGTGAAGCATTATATTTGAATGTTCTATCATGGTAAAACTCATGAATAGATGTAAAATAGTTGCCCTTTTTTTTTAATTCTGATTTAACAGCTTATTAATAAAACAATTAAGAATTTTACATGATTTTTTTAAACTGTATAATGCGTTAAATAATTGAATATTTTTTTACTTTCTAAATGTATATTCTACAAAAAATGGATTGAAATTGTTTCTAAAATGTCATATTTAAATTGCATATAAATTAATATACAATTGCGATAGGTTTGCATGTTTGAAGAATTTTTTCACTTTAAGAGGGCAATTAACGTAATATGTCAGTGTTTTAAAAGTGCGTTAAAAATTATATAACCATGACAGCGTTAAAATTCTAAAAAAAAAAATTATGTAAATTTTTTTTAAAAAATTGAAGATGTGAATTAATCCTTTACTTAAGATATTTTGTTAAAAGTACAGCTTTGTTGCTGATTTTTTTTAAAAAAAATCGTCGTCACGAAATATTTGATTGTCCAAGTCAATATTCTATTATTTAACTTTCCTAATGAATTTATTATTCATTTTGAACCCATTGTCTCAAATAAGTCAAGCTTAAAATGTCAGCATAATCTGCTTAATCTTTCCGGTCTGTGCAGAAAACACGCAATAAACATTTCATACACCTTGTAATTTTGTAATACAAATCCCCCAAAAGGAAATCAACCATAAAAATTGAGATCACAATAGTGTTTTAAAAGTACGTACTTTTTTATAACATTTGATACAGATGATTAATTTACGTATTTCACACAAAAAATACCGTTTACTGTATGTTGCAAAAATTTATAATTTCAATCAAATCAAATGTGTCATTTGTTAGTGATACCTCTTTTCAAATTTCGTTTTTTTGGAAATTCAGAAGAATATTCTGCAAATATTTCTAAACTGCAATCTCGGGACATCACGAAAGTACAAAAATGTGGCACGTGAATCGGGAAATCATTAACAAATTTCTGTATAGAAGAGAAGTTGCATATATCATTTATCGAAGAATTTGAAGTCGCTAATCGTGGACTGACATGTTTAACTTTATATAGACTTTCCATATGATACAGTATTGTATTTATTCTGAATATTGATGGAAACAAAATTGGTTCAAAGGAAGTAACGAATTTTTAAGAAAATATAATCAAATGTCAAAACAGGAACAAAATTGATGTTAAATAATAGAAATTGTTTTTAAATAATTCTATTCGGATAGCATAAATTGGGGTGGCCGCTGTAGCCAAGTGGTATAGGTATCGGACCATGGCTTGCCCAGTTTCGAGCCCAGTACCACTAAAGACTGTAGGGCAGCGATGCACGTTAAATCTGTCGAGAGCTGAAACGTCCTCCCGTTGGTGTGGTGTGGTAGTTAGGAGAGAGGGATGCCAGCTCAGGTGTCGTCCACGTCACTTGACCATGGTTCAAAATTACGTGGTCCGTCGCCAAAAGCCCTCGTGTAGCTGAACTGTGCGACGTTAATATTCAATCAATCAATCAACCAGCATAGAATTGGGAGACTTTATATACAACAACTCACGGATACAAAATAATAATGCGAGGAAAACATCTTTCCATTAAGTTTTTTTTTAAATTTTCAGTAATAGTAAAAGTCGTTAATAATTGAAGGAATATGCTTATGATGTAATTTTTTGTTGATTTAATATTTTTTTTATTTTATGTAAATATGTACTTGGTCATTTTTTCACTGGTTTTTATTATCATCCATACGGCTAAAGTTTTTGAGACGAGCGTTTTTTATATTAATATTTTTTGTATTGGAAAATGCATGAAATAAAGCATTTTGGAGCCTTAATTTAATAATTTATAATCAGGCAAAATTTTAAATTATATGAAATATTGTTCCACATTCTTACTTGAACACATTTGATATCTTTCTAAAATGAAATAAATGTTAATGACCTTTATTCAAATAAGTATTTTAATTCTAAATAAATAATTTTCCTATCCAATAATTAAATTTTTAACTATATTTTCTCATTGTTCTTTTTTCAAGATTTACTGAGGTACATTGGGGAAGTTCTAAGGGAATGTGGAATATGTTCGTATTTTTCTCTCCAGTGCTCGTAAACTTTCCCCATGTATTGATAATTTTGTTGTCTAGGGTTAATTGTATACGCTAACTAAAGAATTTTAACTCTTTGCGCTCCATTTATTTTCAATTTGCTGAGTGTAAACTTATGTTTATTTTTAGGAAAATGAATTAAAAAGTAATTAACAGCGGTAGAATTCAATGCTTTAGATTTACTTCATGCATTATAATACTAACAAGGGGAGGGCACGACTAAGGAAATTCATTTGGGATCGAGACTTAGTGTAATAGTAGTACTCTTTTAGGGTGTTCACCCCTCAATGTAACTCCGTCGAATGGCCAGTCAATTCGGAGAAATCAGCCTTCGAAATTCATGCTTAGCTTTTATACAATTAAATTTTAATTTTCCGCAACGAATTCGTAGCTTGATTGGTAAATCGTCTGCTTTCTATGCTGGAGGTTAGGGTTCGTATCCACGCGATCAAATTTTTTTTCCTCAATTCATTTAATTATTTTTTT
>BMAV01004441.1:183926-265659 GCA_019973955.1 Trichonephila inaurata madagascariensis | reverse complement strand
TTTTTTTCCTTGAATATGTTTATATTTGGTAACAAATGTAATGCACATGTTTCATATTGATAATTAACATTAATCATTCTGATAATTATGTTTATTTTCAAAAAGTGTTTGTTATTATTTAGCTCTCGTATATTTAACTTTATTTTTATTCCATATCTTAATTACAGGCTGTTTTAAATGTTGCGCAGTTCATTTTACACTTCTATTTTAAAACTTTTTTTTAAAAAAAATAACAAAAGAAGCAAGCGTATAGTTAAAACAACAAATTATTCCAATGATTCTAATCTTGACTGCCTTTTCTGCGAAAATGTGTTCTTCCCTCCAACATCTTTTATTTATTTAAATAACAGTTAAACCGTTGGTTAAAAGTTGCAACAAAAGCAGCAAATTATCATTTTTTCTCCCTCTATTTTGCTTATTTACATCATTTTTACTTTACAATTCTCGAAAACTTTAAATCTACCCATTTAAAAAATATAAACTTTCACCCATTGGAACATCCGTGAATGAAAAAGGATACTCCTCCCGCTTCCCACTCCATTGGCGTGGCCGCCATTGACGCCAACTGTGATGTGTGAACGGCCTCTGGTCTCTTTCTGATGAGTGAGCAGTCAGAAGAGGAAAGAAAAAGCCTTGTGGTCTGAAGAGAGCTCTCGACTAGACTGTCTGTCTCTCGGCACACTGTGATAGTTAATGAAATTCTTAGTTTATCTCTCTGGGTTTTTTCGGACTTAGTCCGTTTTAGAACGGGATGCGATTGATCTCTGTGCTTCCCAGCAGGCTAGTGGTCAGTTTAAGTTGGGATGTGATCTTAATGTGCTATTCAGTAGGTAAAAAATTACGTCTTCAATAATGTTATTGTTTTTTTATTAATTTTGCTTCAGGGATTTTATCCACTTTTCTAAATAAATTCTGTAGAACGTCAGAATGATTAAATTTTTTTAACTGTGTATTTTTCATTTGTTGATCTCGCTTTGTTGAAACTCGTATATAATTGGTTTGTATTCTTTAACAGTTCTCTGGATTTCTAAAGGCGAATCTTTTTATTATTATTATTATTATTAATTTAATATTTTCTTCATTGCAATTTCTGATTAAAATCTTTTAAAGAATTATACAGTGATATTTTTCATTTTAGCATTAAAATATGTATTTCTTTTGATTTAGAACCATTTGCCTTCATTCCGCTTCTTCCCCTCCCCCCACACATAATTGTATTTAGATTAGCATTCGGTAAAGAATGGCAATTCTACTTTAATTTAAATTAGACGTTAGATTTTAGGATAAATAATAAGTGTACCGTTTTTGGAATCTATTCCATCAGTTTTAGCTTCCATACAAAACTCTCTATTTTTTGTTTGGGTACTTCATTTAAAAGTGTATCCTTTTTTTCTAGTTGCTGACAAAACTTGTATAATTTAAATCTATATCATTTTTCTGGGAAAAGTTCAGATCAAACCCTAGAGGACCAACAGCGTGCCAACTTATCAAGCATTATTTAATTTTCAAAAATATTTTTTGCTAGTAAAAAGATTTCTTGCTTGAATTTTAAAATACATAGAGCTGTTTGTATATGATAATGTATTTTACTTTACCCTGAAAATTTTACCAAAAAAAATGTTTTCGCATGTGGCAACTAAAGAAAACTACTTAAACGTTCTAATTAATCCTCAGCTTCAAGCTAACTAAAACTAATCAATAAGCAATACTAGTCCTACTAACCTAAAAGAAGAGGGCAGGGGGACTAATTTCAACTCAAAATAACGGGGAGGGGAATGCTTGAAGGAAAGGGATGGGAAATCATAATAAATAAAATTTAGCTAAATAAATCCGTATGGGAAGTGGGACCAAAATCCGCACAGAGACAGCACAAAAATTCTTTTACAAAATTCTCTTATCTCCATTTGTCGGAATGAACCATTCGGCACGGAATGGTTGTTCCTTTTTTGACCTCTGGAGTATTCGCTGCTTTCTGGAGAAATTCGCATTAAAAGTTTATTTTTTACAAATATGCATTACTGTAGAGATTTTTAACTAAGCAAAGTTGATTTGTTTCTATTTCTTTTCACTCTTCTGCATATTTTCAGATTGTTGGTAATATCCTGAGCTGAAATCTGAGTTTTTTAAAGCTGATCTGTAATGATGGATAAATATTATATTTTGAGTTGGGTAATAATTAATTCTAATCGATATATTGATCGATTGATTTACTATAATTAAATTATGTTATTAAAAAGTAATTCTTGTATTTTCATTTTTGTATTCGTGATTTATTTTTTAAAATTATCTTATGTTCCTGCCATTTGAACAACAGTCACTTATTTAAAATTACTTGTTTGCAACATGCAAGTACGGTTCCAAATCTGTATAAAAAATATTTGAATTGTGAGAATAATTTGATTGATTTTTACTGATTGCTGAAAAATACAAAATCTTTATTTATGATTCTAATTAATTTGAAAAATATTTTTGTGTGAGTCAGTGCATTACATTATATTTTACTTTTTCTTATATTCATCTTTTTTATAAAAAAAAAAAAACTTTTAAATTAATTTGGTTTAATCAAGAGTTTGTTTCTATAAGCGCATGAAATAAAGCGGGAGAAATTCATTTGCTTAGAAATATGTATAAAAGAAAAAAAATGTTTGTCTATAAAATAGATATGTGCGTGTAAGATTAAAATTTTTTCTATCATTTACGGTCGATGCTGTATATAAGAAAGAAAAAAAATCTCGAATACCAACCCTCGTACTCCCAAATGACAGACATAGCTCATTTTCAAGTTTGTTTGAGGGTGATAATGCAGATGTTTTTCCGTATTGAATGAAGAAAGTAGATGCTATTTAAACATAAATTCTTTTCTTTATCTGATTTGTTTGTCTCCAAAATATCTATAAGAAAATTTTTCTTTCTAATTACTGCTTACACTAATGTTATACTTGTATTACAATGCGTTAAGAAGTTATACGAAAAAAGTGCATTTCTGAAAAATACATATAGTTTTTTTATCGTGTGCATTTAAAATTGATCATGAAATACTTTCTGTACCTATTGCAACTTTAAAAATAAACAAATTTTATTAAAATTAACGCATTTTTTTAAAAAAATTAAATGAGGTGTCTGTTAAAAAATTATAAGACCTATTATACATCAAATCATAATCGTTATAAAAAGTATTTGTTTGTATTTCATGAAAGCATTTGCAGGTTTTGCTTAATCTACGATTTATGTTTAAGATACTTCAGGTAAAGAATTGTCGGTGTACAAATTGGGAAAAAATATTATTTTATAAGAGTGCTGTTAAATCTGTAACAGAAAGTGGCTTCGTTAACTAGGCGTTCTACAACTGTCTATAAAGACTTACTGCACTGCCTGCAAAGGAAAAACACGTTGTGTTTTTAAATATTTTTTTTTCACTGGGCGCTTTTTTTGGATCTACTTCTTTTTTTAAAAAAATATGTGCATATATTAGTTGATTATATAGCCTCAAACAGAATTATTATTAGTAATACGATTTTAAATTTGGTATGTTTTCATCTTTCCTCAATATCATCATTGCATAAAAAGTTTCTTATTTTTTACTTATTTCATCTGATCAAAATAAAAGACGCCGAGTGACCTGAACCCTGTAATTTTTTAATTCACTCTTATCTGGTTGTCATTTGCCTGCAAACACCATATTCATGGAGAGGGGGATTCATTTTTTTAAGTTTTTAAGCTGACATTCTGACTCCGCCTTTGCATTCTACTCAGTTCGTGTGTCTTAATATAGAAAGTTTTGTCTGTTATATACATGTATTAAATAAATAATAATAATAATTAAAAAACAGATAAAAAAAAAAGATAGAAACTTTAAAGGGTTCCACAAGACAATTTTATTTCGGGGTTCATAATATGAACTAAAAGGTTCGTAATAAAATAATTTTAGTACAATAATACTTAATAATAGTAAAAAAAAATGTCAGAAGTACCGAAATTCACGATTAGAAGGAACTCTAATTTTCCGGACCCGGGCGGGGCGGCCGCCGTTTCGTCTATAAATAGAAAATTCTTGAAGAATTTTTTTTTTAAAGTAGTATCGAGTTTATATATATATTGTAAAAAGATGCAATATCTGTCCCACTCACTCAAAATTCAAGTCGGATATCAATATGTTACTATCAAAACATAAGCCTCATTGGTAGAGCCTGCCTACTTAAAAAAACTTAGGAATAAGTTTTTATACGTTGTGTGAAGTGGTATATTTACTTTTTTATATACTTATGCAAGTAAAATTGGATTTTAGTTTTATCCATTAAAATTTTCAAAATTTGCAACTTATATTTTTATATTACATTGGAATTGTTTAATGATTATTTTTGAATAACATGCAAACAAATGTTTAATTTTTAGTGAAACAGATATACGTTACATATGTATATAAGGGAAATCTGTATACTTAAAATTATAGTATTTAAAGGGTCCACAAACAAAAATTGGAAATGCTTGTTTTCAATGAATTCGGATCTGATGAACCGAAAACTTTTCTCACCTTTAGAACTTTTTGTAATATTTGTCGGCATGTAGTTTGACTTCGTGAGAAATAGTTTTCATATTTTATGCTTTTTTTAATTTATCATTTTTTAGGACATATGCAGGTGTGAAATGCAGTTTTCCTCCTACTTTTACTAATACGAAAATTATTACGACTAATATTTTATTATATGTTCTAAATTTTCTACATTCGCATGCATTTTCTTCTTTATAAAGATCAGAATGCGAAAGAATAACTTCTTTTGTAAGAAGTAGACCAAGAGGAACCGAAATGATAAAAGAAAGCAAACTCGAGCGCTGGACAAACCTAAAAGTCGATTCATGATAAAGAAAAAATGTAAAAAATGCATGTCACGTACAAAATGTGAGATATCTTGGTGTGAAATCCTTTTCTTTTTCTATAAGAAAGTTTTCCCAGCCTCTGATAGTGGACGTGTCATTGTTGCTGAAAGAAACCTACTAGTTTTGTCATTACGTTTGTGATTGATGTATGAAGACGGCATGTTTTGACCGATAATCCCATCTTTTTTTCCCATTTGGAAATCGAAATAAAAAGGAGAAAAATATGTATTTGGGGATCTAAAACGACGTGTTTTCATTAGACCTTTGGTTTTTAATTCTTTTATAAAATTTGAATCCTGTGTATTCTTTTAACTAATTCATTTCTGCACATTCCTGAATTGTGCATTAACTCAAGCTCAAATCAGAATTTAAGAAAAGTACATATTTATATATATATATATATTACACGCTCCATATATATTAAACTCTCACATCTCTATCATTTTAGTTAACTTTTCAATGCGCCTGTTTTTTCCCCCTAGGAAAATATAACTGATCAAAAACGACAGTATAAAGTCATTTATTTTATCATAATTTTCAATGTCTCTTGATTTAACAACAGCGTCCAGAGAAAATTTATTTTCCACAACTCAACAACAATGGAATGTACTCTTTCATTTTACTGAAGAAGATATTTATATTATTTTTTTAGCATATATCATTGTGCCGTTAAATTATGTTTGGATTTATATTGAAAATTCTGATGAAAATAGATTTTAAAGGTATTATGACGTATTTTCCAGTTTCTGTTGATGGGGGAGGGAGTTTGCGTTAAATCCGTTACAAAAATAGCACTTTGACATCCTTTTTTACAGGGTTTTGGATGTCTAACATTAGTAAAATGTCAAATATATGTTTACTAAAATTACCTGGTTATTAAAACAAAGAGGTCCATTGGTCGAGTGGTAGAATTTCGCGCTTCCACACCACAGGTCCGGCTTCTATTCCCGGGCTGGGCAAGGTCGACTCAACCTTTCATCCCTACTGCAGTGGGTCGATAAATGAGTACCAAGCTTGCTTGGGGACTTACACACTGGTGGTCTCGCTTCAGACTGACCACCCGATTGGGACATCTGCTCATGCACCTCAGCGCTCGATGGTCACGTATGCTGGGATGGGCACAGTATGCCCTGGCCCTCATGGGCTGTTGTGCCACTGAGTTTGAGTTTTATTAAAACAAAATGATCGCAATGATTACTCCCCCCCCCGCCCGGAGTTGGGGGGGTAGGGCAAATTTCGGGTTTCGAGGCTATTAAAGGGAGAACAGAGCGAAGACAATCGTCGTGCCAACATTGAAAGATTTATAAACAATAGTTTGTTTTTATTAGGCCAAATTTTATTAAAATGATGTAATCTTGTATAATTGACTTTTTTTTTATCATTTTTCACATTAAAATAATTTCGTTATTCTGAAATTAATCTTCCCTTTTAGAAATATCTAAATTACCAGAATTTTGTTGAATGCTGTGTGAGATATTAATTTCATTTTAATTATTTATTTTTTCTATTATTATTTTTAAGTAAATTCTGTGTTTTTGGAATCGTTGCGGAGAAAAGTCAAATTGAAACTTTTTTAAATACAAACTAAATATTTGAATATTGTCAAAAAGATTTGAGAAAAATTAAATGTAGTAAAACTTAATCACACAATTCGATTAATTGCAATTTCGAAACTTATACTTTCAAAACAATTTTAATATTTTCATCTACTTTCCGTACAAATCGTCTTAGTATTCTTGACGTTCAATGAATTAAGTGTATGATTAAGTAATTCTTTTTTATTTTTGTATTTATATATTTATTCAATTCCTTCTATTAACTCACACTACCTATATATTTATTTAATTAGTTATTTGTTTGTTTATTTATTTATCTTGGGGTGGAATTTTCAATCGTTAATAAAATACACTTAAATCGTTAATTTAATATACATGATTATTTTGGATAATACAATAATTTAACTATAATTAATAAAAATTAATTAAAACTAATTATTTAAAGAATTAACAAATATACAGCCACGTTGGCGACTTAGCAACCATTGTGGCGACTTGTGTCAAAGCTTGAAACGCTTTTTTTCCCTCACGTTTTAAAGCATTCAGTTGAGCTGAAATTTTATATACACGGTTGTTTTGGATGACAATACAATACTTTAATGATAATTAATAAAAATGAATTACCACTTGATGTTGTGATTCTGTCATATGTATATACATGTTTATATTAATTGTAACTATTTAATAAAAAGTAGCTAAAATAAAAATTTTCTTTGTTGATCTAAGTAAGAAATGACTTTAAAAAAAAAATTATATTACTTGTTTATTATATTAATCTTAAAGTAACTCCGCGCTAAAAAAAAGCATGCAAGCTGCTTCTTACTAATACATGCTACGAGTCGTGCTGCCATCTATCGAGATTTCTGGCAATGTATTTAAAACTCCTCTCATTTCAAATTTGATTAAAACTTTATTAATGTCAGCTGTTAAAAATGTAATTTTGGAAGATTAATTGTATAGCTATGGTGTTATAACCAGATATTAAATTTTTCTTACTTTATTGTCCTTTCAAATTGTAATTTTCGGAGAAAAGTGTATGATATAACTTTCCAATTGCTCTCTACGTCTATCGATTTCTACTGTTATCGGCGAAATTTAATAAGATTTATATTTTTCAATTTTTTAAATATTAGTTTCAAACTTTTAACTGTATGTTTTTAAAAAATTATAATATTTACCTCGGTTTTATTTTGTAATTTTTTCTCAAAATTGCATTTGTTTATAAAATTATGATTTCTTGTTTCTTATGTGTGACTGTGTTATTGTAAAGTCTACAAAAGTTCAAATGATATAGAAAAAAAATTGTGATATTTTATGGGAATTTCTCACAATGGATAGTGGATAAATGTTTTCAAAATTTTGGTTCACTTTTGTAGACTGATGGTTTCTTCTTATTGAATTTCTGTAATATGTATGTTATGGTTTAAGTAATAGATATTTGCTATTTTCTTCCATTTCAATTCTTGATAAAGCTTTAAAAAAATCTAACTTTTAGTTTTTAATAAAAGAAGAAAGAAATATATGTGATTGTGCTTTTCACTAGTAGTTAGTTGGAAAATTTAGTGATATATTTTTTAAATTTTTTATATTCATTAAGATAATGGTTTTGAGATTTCAGTGATATAATTTCAGAGCTCTTTCTTTATATATGACTTTTGCTGCAGAAATCGTTTACACTGTTAAGAGTTGTAAATGAAAAATATGTATTGATATTCACTTTTTTATGCAAATAATATTTTCTGTGTATTGAGAACGGTACCAATGTCATATGGTGCTACTTTAACTATTTTTAATAGTTAAAAACAATTTTATTTTTTCAATTCAAATATTTTTATAACGTTTTAAGCACTGCTTTTTCATTACATCCCCCCTCCCCTCCCCATTTTCAATTTTCAGTAATTAGTGTTTTAAATCATTTCGTGCTGCCATCTATATTTTAAGCATGAATCGTTTAATATCTGAAAGAATGAATGAAGTCTTGATATGCAGTTTTCCGTTGTGCTATTTAAAGAAAAAGCAAATGATTTTTATTTTAATTTGATTCTGTTTCATCTTAAATAACCATCGGCGAAGGGACCCTAATTCTGTTTCGATTGGTGTATTAATTGCTCTTTTTCTTTATCAGGATGTAATCAATGATTCATTGTTGTGCCTTTAAACAGCTCTGTCTACGAGTTTATTTTAACAAGTACTTCTTTAGACGATTTGCTTTAAAGGGTTTCTGTGAATGTGATAATGATATTCTACTTTATTTTATTTACATTTTTTGACTAGTGATTATGTGTGGATTTACATAAATACTCGTACATTATAATGTTAACAATCAAAAAATGTGAAAAGGTCTTTGATGAATTTTTATCGTTATTAGCACTTAAAATTATAAATGCGAAAATATTTTAATAGTCATTTTCCTTTCCCGAAAATTTCCTTATACGTCACATATTATCTTTTGAGCTTTTACTGTTAAGGAAATAAATTAATTTTTAATTTGTACCGTCAGTTAAGTGTTTATTCTAAATATTAAAAGGATTTCATTTAGAATCAATTTTTGTTTATCACGCAAAATAAGATGTAATAATTGTCTATCAGTGAATTATATTGTTGAAATGTTTTATTTTGTAATAAAAAGAACTAATATTAACGACTGCGTTTCTTGTATCAAAATATAAAGCTTTTGTAACTGTTTGATTTAATATAATGTGATGTTTGTGTTATTTTGCTAACCACACACACACATAAAATCCTGCTAACACGTCTCCGTTTCATCAACTATGAGGAAAACTTAGATTTATAACTTGGCATACACTATCTACACTAAACGCTAATTTATTTTTGGAAACTTTCTATGAATTTTTGAGTATAAGTCCTAATAAAATGAAATTGTGTTACAGATTGTAATCATGAACAAAAATAGAAATGAAAGTAGGCATTCTCATAAGGTTGGGATCTCATAAGTAACATTCATTTTTAATAAATTTTGAATTTTTCGTATTATTTCTCGAATTTGTACAATCTTATTATGATGCAATTATTTTCAATATATTATATATTATTTTGATAATAATCTAACGAAAATTTAAGTCGTATTTTTTTAACATTCGCAGATTACAAAACAATGCTTTCTTATTTGATAGAAAACAACAACTCTTTCTTCATTTTTCAAATATTCCTCTTTTCTTTGTTGAAAAAGATTTTTTTTAAAAAAAA
This sequence comes from Trichonephila inaurata madagascariensis, assembly GCA_019973955.1. Lineage (NCBI taxonomy): Eukaryota > Metazoa > Arthropoda > Arachnida > Araneae > Nephilidae > Trichonephila > Trichonephila inaurata. The sequence goes on along the minus strand of BMAV01004441.1, from coordinate 256,021 downwards.
AAATGTGCAACAGCTGGTATAGTAGCGGGTGAATGAGGAAATGCCGATAGATAGCGATTTGTCACTGCGACCGCATTCCATCTGTGAACCAATCTGCTGCGCTGTGTGAGATAGGAAAATTATGCAGTGAGCCCTCCTCATTTTGTCCTTATCCTTTCAGTCCCGGTGTATAATACTCTTACAATTAGGAAGTTTCGAATTCCTTGGTTTAAGCGTTTTAGAACAATTTACTCCTAATGCATTTAAGAGTTAAGAAAACTTTCTGAATTGTAGTTTTGACTTGTCTTTATTTTAAGTCGTAACATATGTGTGTAATTTAAAAATATCGTTCGTTTTAACATTTCATTGAATATTTTGTAAGAAGGCATTTTTATGTCAAAAATAAATGTTCATAAAAACATTAACTTGGACGAAAACACGTATGAAATTGTCAGTCGTCAAATTTGTTGCCACTGACAGTTTTAAAATATCTCTCAAAAATGCCTCTATGTCAGACGTTTTTAATTCTATGTATAGAAAATGTAAAAATTTACGAATTATCAAAAGTCGATATATTAACTAATAAGTTAAAAAATCTATGCTTTTCTCTTATCAATTTTAATACCAAAATTTTACTAACAACTTTATCGCAAATTGTATTTTGAGGGTTAAAAAATTAAAACTATGTTACGACGTGTTACAATAAATACATGTTTCATTGGAAAGCCATCGAAAGAATGAGCTCTGGTTTTTGAGAAATATATAGAATTAAGTTTAGTACATCAATATCACATTGCTGTCAATCGATAAGATTTTGTTATCCAGTCGTTACCAAATGATGCGGACTTAATTTGTATCTCGTGATTTTTAACTTTCTCATTTACTGTGTGAAGACTTTGAGGCTGTTAATTTTAACGATTGTAAATTTCCTTAGGAATTTTTCAGGGGGGGGGGGGGGGGCGGACGCCCAACATCCTTGTATCATGCACCAATCCGCCCCCCAACATATTTTTTTTTTTCTTTGTATTGGAGAACAAAAAAAAAAAACAGTAAAAAATATTGAATAAATAATTAGCATTGATTAATAAAATTCATTATTAATAGCAAGTACTTAATTAAATTTTACGTTCTATATACATAGGATTATAGTCAATCGAACAAATCACAGGCTGGGGGGGGGTCATGACCCGGGGCCCCCCTCCTTGTGTGCGCCATTGCCTGAACCTATACTTTTTTAAATTTCAAATTTGTAATTTTATCGTCAGGCTATTCACGGTATCAAGAACGAAAAGAAAATGTGTGTAGTTTTAATTATTAAGAAAAATGTATAAAAAGACTAGTGTATTTCTATTGTAGAATATGACAAATAAACCCACAGTGAAGAGGTTGATGCAGGTTAAATCTATCTAGATTCAAAGTCGTCACTTTGACGTGATGTGGAAGCTTGGAGAGTGGAATGGTAACATTACAAGGTACACACGTCGCTAATAACCCTTGTGTTACTTCAGAGTGTAACGTTAATAAGTAATCAGTTGATCAATCAACAATTTTTTTAGATAAGAATAAGCTAATTTTTTTTAATGTCAAATCTGTTGTATACAATTTATATACATTCAGTACATTATACAATCTAATTATATCTGTGTTGAATTTTATAAATGATAAATATAATTTCTGTATTCACATATTCATGGATAATGTAGATAATTTAGATAAATAGAATTTTCTATGAGTTATAATTCTCTAAAGCACAAAATTCTAAATGTAAGTAGTTTTTATTGTTATAGCTAGTGTGTGTGTGTTCCCCTCCCCCGTTGTTTGTTTAAGCCAGGGGTGTCCAACACGCGGGCCGCATGTGGCCCGCCAGTACGTAAGTTGCGGCCCGCCGACTCTTTTTAAAAAAATTTTAAATATCAGATTTTTAAAGTTTTTTCATTTTGAAATTTATTTGAGGGGGTATTATATATATATATCTACAATGTATTTGCCTGCTCTTGTTTTGAAATAAATCCTTTTTGATAATAGAAATGTCCTTTAGATTAAAATAGATTTATATTTAATCAAAAAGTTACATTTGATTTTACTATAGTAAATTACTTTTTTAATAAATTTCGAATTGCACTATGCATATCCTTTACTATGGATCGTACATGATTCTCTGTGTGTGCGAATTTCGTTTCTCCTCCTTTTCTGTTTGGAGTGCCCATAAAGCAAGAGGCAGTCTGATATGTTTTTTAAATTTTAAGAAAAATATTCAGGATAGTTAGGATGAGGACAATGTATACTTAATCGTTTGCGAATGACAGCACTATCAAATTTCAACAATGAGTAACGAAAGATCAATTCAATAGGAAAACCGTAATTTTCAAGAAAATGGTAACTGTAATATTTCAAACATTATTTGATCATTGCATTGTTACATTATATATAAACATTATTATATTATCTATGTCTGAATATATGAAAAGTTATGAAAACAATAATAATAATTCATTCTGTTTTAAATTTTCACTCCAATAAATGCTTTTTTGTTTCCAAATCTGATATAAAGGTACATATTTTTATGTGCGGCCCGCGAGATTATGTTTTTCCGAAGTGGCCCGCAAGGTCATTTGGGTTAGACACCCCTGGTTTAAGCAATAGTACGTGAACACAGACTTCTTTCTAACAAGTGTATATTCATTGGGCTCTTATTTCTTTCTCAACGTTCTTTAATATTAGAGATTTTGACATTTTTTTAAAAATTAGAACATGCTTGGCATACATTCAGTCACCATGTTGTTTAGATGATTATTGAAAATGAGAAGCATTTTGTTATTATTTCTAAGAAGTTGAGTTTTTTCTTTCATCTCGTCTTAAGTTATTTTTTCTGTTGTGTTGCTTTGAAATGCTCTTTACAACAGTAAGAACGTTGAACATTGATTATTGGTAATATAAAAAAAACCCATAAATATATAATATTGCACCCTTTAGACATTTTTATTCGAGATTGATTGTTGGATATTAACTTCACACAACAACGTGATGGTTACTGGGGACGGTCTCGTTTTTTTTTATTATTATTAATTTTATTTTCTTTGTGTGAGACATACTGTATTTAAGGATTTTACTCATTCTTTCTTTAGTTTAGTGGCATTTAATTTCTTGAGTCATAAGTTATTTTTCTTCTATAATTGACAGTTTATTTCTGTTTTAAAAAAGAGGGATAATATATGTAAACTTAACGATATATATATTTTAAAAAAAACTCCCCGAACTTTTATAGATATATTTTGAACATCTCTAATACTCTCAATTTTTTTTTCTCTACTTATAGTTAATCATGCATACATAATTGACATGATTCTTAAAAAATGTAACATATACATTGCCTTGTGCACTAGCTACCAAAAGTGGAGTCTTTTATGTAAATTTTCAGCTTTCGGAAACGTTTTTTCATTTAAGTGACTTGCAATAGCTGTGGATATTGATTGCAGTATGCAAATATTATATGTTACTACGAATCACTATTAAATGTCCGAAAGCGTGGTTAGTGACGCTGACTGCTGTGCCGTAGGGCCTGAGTTCGAATACAGGAGAAGACATGGGTGTGTTTAAATATGTAGTGTCTTTATGGCATGGTGGTACTCTAAAATAACCGGCGAGCCCCATGTCCTCTCGTGAGGTTGGTGGAAGGGGAATAGAGGTGGGAGGCCCCAGACCACCTCCAGGGTGTCCTCTCTAAATTGGGGTGAAACCGAGCCAAATCGTTCTGTCATCTGTGTGGCGCTCGAAGCTAGGGCTAACGACGGGTGCACATCTATCCCATTGCCGCGTTGAATTTCATGGGCCTCGATCTGACCGTCGGACAGGTGGCATTAGTAACAACAACAAATGCAAATTATGCTATCATTGAAGATGTCAGCTTTCTGAAGGATTTGAGTAGGTAATGTTAATACGTAGTGCTTTTAAGTTTTGGGGAATTATTTTTGGTGATATTCGTATTTTTATTGCTAAAAGACTAATAATAATTATTGAACGCTGGTGTGTTGTCTTATGCATTCAACCAGGGCAGTCAAAGACACTTGTTTCATATATCATTCGATAATATCTCGATTACGGAAATAAATCAAATAGTTTTCGGGAGACCTGTTACCGAAAACCCAATGATATTACCCCCTCTGATGATTGGAAAATATAGAAATGAAAAATTAATGAGCAATCTCCATTTCTGTTACATTCAAGACTTTGCGCCATTTTAAAAACTTATCTACTCTGCATGTCGAAGATTCCACATGAAGGAATGTACCCCCGAGTACCACATGCTGGGATTCTACTTATCCAGTCCAGAGGGGGGGATTAAAATATCGATAACGTGTCAACTGGACAACAGGACATATGGAATCGGACCAAGAATATCATCACACACACAGGAGTGAAAGAGCCATTGTGTAAGCTCGAATTTCAATGGAATATTGCACCGAGATTTCAACTTTGAGGGCGGATCTGTGATAAGAGAGATAGGCCCCATCGTGAGATAGTGCGCTGTGGCAGTTGGTCCAGATTTTTTTTTTTTTCTAGATAATGCCCAACTGCATCGAACCAACATCTTTGATGAATAAACAAAAGGTGAGGTTATTTCTTGTATATTAGCCGGCTATTGGCTCCCCTGACGGTAATACCATTGAAAATATGTAGAAAATCTGTGTCTGCTTATTTACCTACTCTAGCTAGTCTGAGAGTGTTGGAAATTTCTTTAGTAGAGGAATGAATAAGTTTTAAAAATTACGATCATTGAGGACTTGATTGAAATATAAACAATTTCTGTATGGTCGCATACCTTATTAATTTAAGTTATATCGATTTATTGACTTCAAATATCATTGTGTTTATGATACAAATGTGATGTCACATACATGCGAAACTTTTTACTACTATTGTTTTGTATCTTTATTTATAATACTTGCTTTTTTAAAAAAAAATTTAAAATATGTTTTCTATTTTAGTATATATTGTATGTTACATGTATATATTAAATCTTATCGAGCAAACTAGAAATACTTAGTTGTCAAAATATTCGTAACCATGCTAAATGACATTTACGTGCTTCTCTTTTGTAGTGAAAACTTAAATAATTTTTTTTCCCCGTATCAAGTAATCTAAATGCTCCAGTATCAAATTTTCGGTCTGTTATGCTGAGTTTTTTGGTGTTAAACCTTGGAACATTATTGGCAAATAGTTTTTAAGTCCTCTGGGATGCATGTGGAAATACTAGAAAGAAAATATTGCGGATGGTTTAAGTTGTTTAAATATGTGCGGCTTTTATTTATACTTAGGAATTCGCTTTTTAACATATAATTTATGCTCTTTTTTTTAAAAGCACCTTTTATTCCCACTTTTAAAAACTGAAGGAAATAGATAAGTTGAATGAAGTAGGGGGAAAAATAATGCGATTACGTGTGGGATTTTTTTTTTTTTTTTTTGATGGTTTAAAGTTAGATGAACTGTTAGATTCGATTCATTGTTGCTAACGAAGTCTGTTAGGTACACGTTCTGGTTAGGTCTGAACACGTTCGGAGTACTTTTTGACAAAATAACATATTTAAACATTATAAAAGCTTTTTTTATTGGACTCAATACTCAAAAATAAATTGCCTAAATTTCAAAAAAATCACAATGTGAAATTTTAGCAATATTTTTGTAAAACTTCAAAGCAATAAGAGAAAAAAGTAATAAACTTATATTATTAAAAGTATTACCAAAACAATTTAGATGCATTTATCTAGAGAATGTACTAAAATTTTATTGTTTTATTAAAATTTGAAAATTTTAGAGCTGATTGAGTAAACATTATAAGAAAAATCACATTCTTTGAGACCATTTTTTAAACAACAAGCCCTAACTCAAAGAACATTCATACAATAAGAAATATTTTAGTACATTCTCTAGAAAATAGCATAAGTATCAGATTCAAAAAATTTTATAGAAATACATTTTTAATATTTTAAGTAATCAGATTCGCCATGATAGATTTCGAACAATTTAAATGCCCACTTCTGGTAGATCAAAGACCCACTTCCGGTTTTTCTAACTTAATAAAATTGATTGTAGGTTGGCCTCTAGGTAGCGTAGAAACAAAACAAAGTATGTTTTGTAAAGCCAAAAAATAACTCTATTCAATAAAATAGAAAACAAAAATATTTGTCTTGGCCGAATTTGGTCATTTTCAACGTGTTTGGATACCTTAAATTTTTTGTTCAAATGAAACATAATGCAGTAAAAAATATATATAATTACGAAAAATATTAAATATTCATTTATACAATAACCATGGATACCTTAATTTTTTTTTTCAAATGAAACATAATCCAGTTAAAAGTATTAAATATTCATTTATAATAACCATCTATGCTTGACTTTAAAGAAATGGAAGGGAAAGTGAAACAGCTTGTGATTTCTCCAGCAATGTTTATCAAAAGGCTCGGCGGTTTTTCAAAAACTACAAATCGTAAGGAGGGCGCGGATTTTCTGATACTTCTTATGTTGTAGCTAATTAGGAAAACCTTGCCGTCAGTTTTATTATTGTTTTAGTTCAGTATTTTTTACTCCTTCAGTTATGAGAATTGAAAGTACGATTCCTATTTCTCCTATTTTCGTTTGTTGAAGTACGGATTATTTAAAATAGTCTTGAAATGAAGTGGTGAAAATATTTAGAATGGTTGAGAAAAGATACAAGAGCTTTCTTGGATTGAAAGTTAAAATTTTGAAACACTGGTTTTAGGTCCCGCAGTATTCGAATGATTTTATTTTTAGTGGTTTAAATTTTAAGTTCGATATCTTCCGTTCAGTTAACTTTGTTAATTTTGTGAATGACATCAATTGTGTTTTTGCTCTGCTTGCATCTGAGTCTATGTGTGAGGTAAATGTTACTACTAAATGTTTAATTTCTTATTGTTTTATCTATTTCTAATATTAGCTAATTTGTATCAAAATATTTTCCAATTTTAAAAAATAAAACTTTTGGGGTAACATTTTTCCCCCCTTATAACAGCAAAGTAGTCTGTAAAAAAATATGTACTAAGTGTAAAAAATCGTTTTCTGAAAATTCAACATTTTCGCATTCAAAAATTTAAATTTTGTGAAAAATGAATCAAGTAAAGAAATTTAAGAATATTCAATTCGCTCGATATTTTAATTTTTCTTTATTATACATTTTTTTTCTTACGAAAATGTAAGAAAAGATAATGATAAGTATAAATACTGTAATATTTATCCTCTAATAAATTCTTTAAAACTGGTTATATGTAAATTTTATTAATTTATGTGATCAACTTATGATTAACTTGCTTATGTTTGTGAACTGAATAGACGTTATTTTATTCCTTTATTCAAGTCAAGCTAATTCGCGCAAGTTTTTCACGAAATTGAATAATCAAAAATTAAATATTCTTATTACTCTAACCCCTATAGTAATCATTTTATAATCTATAAAATACTTAAAACTACATAAACAAATCAAATTATATATACAGTAAAAATCGCCTAACACGAAACTGAAGGGACTGAAATATTTTTTCGTGTTAACATATCTATATTGCAAAAAAAAAGAAAACATATCAACAAAATTAAATTTATTAAGAGTATATTTTATTTATATAGATATGTATCTATATGCATGTATGTAATAAAAATCAATGAAACTAAAACATTCAGAACTTAAAGAAATTGAATACAAAATTTTCAAATTTTTTTGAAAAACCAAACATTTATTGAGTTTTTAGAAAATAATCTGATATTTTTCTTTGCATTGTTTTTGGCATCAAATTGTTCGATATCGTCTATTTTGTTTTTCTTTTCACCATTGGAATGTGCGTCTAAATAACTGCGCTTACTTTTCATGACGTTCCTCATTTCGGATGATGTGGGAACAGGAACTGCATTTCATTTTCATCGTCGGAATCTGCATGAATGATATTTTTTGAGCTTTGAACAAACTCCAAAATGACTTTGTCTGCTGTAATTGGAGCTTTTTACACATTATCATCTACTGCAGAGGTGTCATACTCTCAAAGGCTAATTTGGACCAAACAAACAAGGTTTAACTTTAGGTCGGCCGCAAAAAAAAGTCCAATTTTCTTCTAAACATAAGTTTATTTCGAATAATATATTATTTTAAACAAAAACAAAAAAAAAACAAGAGAAATTTAATGCTTACGTCCTGACACTTGACATATCTTCTCTGCTACTAACTTTCTTATTTCAAGATAAATTTTAATATTTTTTTATTGTGTACCAATATATACCGGTCGGACCGCAAAAATGTTTGTTGTGGGCCACGAGTTTGCTGTAGATCAGCGGTGTCAATGAATTCTTCCGATAATACAATAGGACAGACCGATTCAGTTGGTGTTTTCCATATTTTGTTCATTCCCAGAAGAGAAATTGTTTCGTGTTACGAGAAAAAAAAAAAAAATCCTGGAAAATACATTGTAGTTTGTCGGAACCGTTGTATTATTTCGTGTTAACAGATATTTCTTACTAAGCGTTTTAGCGTTAAGAGTATTTCACTGTATTATGAATATTGTTTTAACTTTTTTTTTAGGATACACAATGAACATTTCAAAATTTCTGCAATGAGTGTTTGCATTTGTATGCGTTTGAAGTTTATGAAAATAAATAATACCATTAGTGTCTCCCTGGAATGATTTTTTTTTTAATTCGTCATGACCTTTTTTAAAATTCATTTTTTTTTTAAAATTTATGTTGAAACAGGCTTACGTTTTTATGTATATTGTTGTAAGTTATTTCTTGCAAAGACGTTCGCTTATTACTATTTCATTCATCCATTTGAAACAGACTGGCTTGGAAATGTGATTATCTTCCATCTTTTTCATACCATCAGTCTTGGTTGTAAATTGTATGGAAATTATCAGATGTTTCAAAGAATGCTGCAAACATTTTTATCTTTTGATCATAGCACAGAAGCTTAATAATTTTATTACTTTCACGATAAGAATGTAGTATTATGCATCTTGTTCTCTTCTTCAGTTTTTTGAAAAGTTCGAGCTACGCAAGTATCCTTTACTAAACTCGTGTCGTTATATCTTTAATTGTATCGTAATTTATTGTAATGCTGGTTATAAAGCGTTTGAAAACTAGGAAGCAAAATCTCCAAAGCTCTTGTATAAAATGTCAAGTAAATCTTATTGCCCTCTATTTAAACTAAATACATTTATTATCTTTAATTATTTTCTATTTTAATGTATTTCTTTTTATTTTTTTTAGGTAAGTGTGTCTTTGAATTTTCCATGTATACTCCTGTACAGACTCCATTCAAGTGAGTGAAATTAAAAAAAAAAATTGTTGATGTAAGTCGCATATTGTATCATTGCTATGCATGAGTTCCTTTCAAATTTGTTCCTTCATTTCCTAAAACAGTTTCGATTTTTATACCGTTTTAATTATTGTAATGAAATTTAAGATTTGGAAAGGTGGTCCCTTCATTTAAAACTTGTTTTGACTATGACTTGTTAATCATTTGTCGATTAACCTTTGCTTTCATTTCTTTATCCATTTATTTTTTAAAAACATTTACTCATAAAAAAAATTTTGTTAGGTATGATGTTAACTGTTAGGGGACGGTGGACCACTAAAACTAATTTCTTGAATAGATAGCTTAATTAGCTGAGATTGGATTCAACACCAGTAAATGATTATTATATTTCACAATTTAAATTTATTTTTTTTAAAAAGTATTATCTGATTTTTTTTAAAAAAAATTAATGTTTTAAAAATGCTCCTTGCGCATTAGTTTTTAATATATATATATATATATATATGAACTACAACAAAATATATCTGTGTATGGACTTTAAATTCAGAGTAAAATTTGCTTAAAAAAGATAAGTTTTCTATACGATATAAAATATTTCACCAATTATCATGCATTCAAGGTATTACAGGCAACACAAAATATGACTCGTTAATTTTTTTTAGAAAACTAATGCACAAATATGTGAATTATATCATCTCTCATAAGTTGTGAAAATTTCAAAGAGATATGACGTAATATAAAATGCGCGCAAGGAACATTTTACATAACAATGAAAATGCAAAATTTACGAGCTAAGAAAAGTACGTTTTAAACATTTATTTGTGTAAAATAAGAAAAATGACTCAGTAATTATTAATCAAAATGACAAAATTCTCTGACAGAATTATTCTATGAAATATAAGGCATATTAGTATAAAAAATCAAAACCGCAATTTTGACTCAGTGAAAGTCCACCATCTCCTTAAATAGAGAATTAGCTTGATAATTTTTGGATACTTTATTTTTTTTTAAAAAAAAAAGCCATTGCTGGAAAAAAAAATTGTTATTACTATTTATGGACAGTAAGTATTAAAAGCTGTAAATGGTTTTTAATACTTTTCTCTCTTATAAATTCTTAAAACAAATTTCAAGATTCATAGGATTTACATTAGTTATAAATAAAAATCTCAAAGTTTGCCAGTATAGGCATCAAACATTCAAATTTTAATCTAATCGGAATTTATTTTTCTTCCAATATATAACATGCAATTTTTTTCGTACTTATTAAAGTATTGCATTTTCTTAGATTTGGTTATGATAAAAATGAATAAATTTTATTTAATACCTAGACCCTATTTCATGTAAATATAGTTAAAACATTATATTGTAAGTGTAATAATTAAAACTAAACATTTTAAAAATTTACGGAATGCTTGAATCTTCTCCACCCTCCATTTCGAAAAATGACCTGTCCTTAAAGATGGCTTGCTCGCGCATCTCTTGGTAGCGCGCGCTTTTCCCAACCGATGAGCCTCCCGGTAATCATGAAGAGGGATCGTGGGAGCACGTGTGCTGTTTCTCCCTCTGACAATTTCTAAGGTATGAGAAAATGTTCTCCATCCACCCCCTTCTGCTTCCCTCCAGCGTCTTGTAGCGTGTAATAATTCGTAAGGTTTGCGCCGTGCTTACATCCCTTCCCATGGATAAAATAGAGGTTTAAATGGAATCTTCAATTTTATCTGCTTCTGCTACAAGAAAATCTGATGGATATTTTGATTTTAAAGCTATTTAGATGCATTCGTGCTGGATGTTAAAAAAGTGATCGCGGAATAGATTGTTGGAAGTGCATTTGACATGATAACATAGACATCCGTTCGATTAAAAGGATGTGTGTTTTATAAGGGAAACTGAGCTCTTGGAACTTTTTTTCAAAATAACTACACAGATTTGTATATGTGCTTTTATCCGTTATTCATGCGTGTGGTACAGTATGTCCCAGGAGGACTCAGCACCAGAAATCGAAGCCAACCATTTACACGTAATTAATTTCAAGACGACCATCCTATCGCTTTTACTATTAAAAAATTATTTACTATTTAATACTTGCTTCACTTTAATTGTTGAAACTATAGATTTATTTATATCTTTGACGCATTGCCTCCACGATTTTGGAAACAAAGTTCTGTAAATTCCTGACTGTTCTACAACTTAATACATGCTGTGCGATTTATAAGTATTTTTTTGCATTAATGTTCTGTAAAATTATTTCGCATCAAGTACATAGTGTATTTTTATTAAAATTCATTTACTGCTTACTGCTTTTGGAATACTCTGAAATTGTCTTTACCTTGACATAAATTACTGTTAAACTCAATCACAAAAACTTCTAACTGCACATTCTAGACAAATTTATATTGATAACATATTTGTGCCTACTCTTACCCGCATGCATACTGCCGTCCTTATTTTCTTTTGACCTACACTGTAAGAACTACTGAGTGACTGTATGTGTCTGTGATCTTGGTATTCATTAATCACAGTGATTCATTAATTATTGTGACTGCATAATGGCGACTAATGGATTGCGCAACTGTAGAACGGAAAATGTTCAAAATTTGCTTAAAATGCACGGGGCACAATGCCTTCAACGATTTTTGCAAGTAAGTCACATACATAGTTATTTGTTTTTCTTTTGTTTTAAAAATCTTGTTGTTAAAAATCTTTTGTTTCTTTAATAAAATAAAAGCGTACATTTTAATTAAATTATTCGTAAAAGCAGTATAATAAAAAAATTACTCGGGTTTTAAATAGAATTTAGAGTGCGTGTGAAATACGTGAATTTTAGGAAAATAAATGAATTTTTTTTTAATTCGAAATATCTTTTAATTATACAAAAGTATAATTGTAGGTGTTATTATTAACCACTTCCAAAAATTCTTTTTTAAAAAGTCCATTGATAACTGTGAAATTTAGTTGTATTCAAACTGAAATTACTATCGTTCGTCTCCGTAAGATTAAGTAGAGAACTGCATTATGCACTTAAAAGTCACCCAACACAATAAATTAAATATTTTACTACATATATATTTGTTATTAGTTGCTTAAATATTAGAGTTAAATGTACCAAAAAAATTCTAAGATTATTAAAAATCTCATTTATGTGAGTTTTTCTTAAATTGAAATCATTATTTTGAAATATGGCAGTTTCTTTATAATCTTCATATAAGGAATCTAATTTTAATTTTGCATATTGAATTTAAAAGAAAAGTATGGCATTTTTAAGCCATTTGAATTGCCAATAGTGTCAAATTTTTACTTTTTAGCGTTCTCGTTTTGCCTGTTGATATATATTTGATGTAGTTATTAGCAGATGCCTGAAAAGGGGCTTATAATAGAAAGTTTTATTACATAATGAAATTATGTTTTTAAAAAAACTTATTTTCCCAGTTATTTTTGAAATTTTTTTAATTATGTGTATTTTAAGAGAAACAAGAGATTAGACCCATTTTAATTTTATTAAATTGCCGTATTCATTTTGGTACTTTCCATCGGTCTTATGTATGTCAGATCGTCAGGGATATTTTTAATTCTTAATCTAGAATTTGTTTTGAAAAAAGTTCAACTTTATTCACTAGGACTTATGGGATATTAAATATTGTGTTGCAAATGTGATAATTCTCGTTACTTATTAATATAATACCTTATTGACTAAAAAGTGAAATGTATATTTCATTAAGTGTTATTACTATAGAGCAAGGAGGACATAAAATCTCTTAAGTGGTCCAATTATATTCAAAAGTATATTTATGCAGTTTTTTTAGGAATTGTAAAACTGCATTAAATCTAAATAGTATGGAAGTGGAAGAATCGTTGATTTATAAAATTTGATATATATATATTAATACATTGCTACGCAAAAATTCATCAAAAACTTAAGGAAAGATACACGTTACAGGACTTTTAAAATGACTCTCAGTTTATAAATGCAGGGATTGAGATCTTTTGTAAAATAAGAAAAGGCGATTGTTATAATATGGTAAAGACGTATTTTTAAGAAACTTCTATGAAAACGTAAAACTTACTTTGATTTATAAATTCACCTCTCTGTATATTTATAGCCTCAAATTTTGGTCAATTTCTAATTGAAGGCATACTGGTCTCTTGCAGAAAAATCAATTTTTCCTGTTATTAGAGGGATATGGTATGAACATAAGCTGTACAGGAAAATTTCGTTAAAATGGATACTTACTGAGTTCATTGCAATTGGTAGTTTGGTAATTTATTGAAAAATAAAGGAAAATATAATTGCAAAAACGATAAATTTATTTTATAAAATGTTAATTCAAATGCAGCCATCATTGTTCCTTACATATTACATATTCATTATGTCATACTTTTACTTGTATTATCACAGCAACTTGTATTATTACAGTAACGGATATTGCTGTATTTTTATATCTATCTCTCACTGTTACAAGTTATGATTAGATACTGGTTTCTCACTTCAGCTTTACATAAAATACATTATATGCATACCTTTTCATATTTGTTCACAAATGATGCAGTGTGTGAGGGGGAGGCTCCCTTCGTGGTCGCTGTTGGTTGGTAGGTGAAATTTTTCTTGCCAAATATGTTGTAATATTCGAAATTCTTCAAAGAAAAAAAATAAGTAAAAAAGGACATACGAACTTAAAGAAAGTAAACCAAAATTGTTTTTTAAAGGGAGAAAAAAGGAGGGAACTGTGCTTTAGAAATAAGCCTTTATTATCGATTTTCAAGATAGAAACACGGTGAATCGGTAATTTGTTGGTTGCCTCTTTTCTACTCAGCGCTTCCTTCTTTGTCAACAAAGAAAATAAATCGCTAACAATGCACAAACTTTCTTCGGTAAATAAATGTTCATATAATTGAAAATTCTTCCTCGCTAAAGAGAAAAAATATTTTATAGGTTTTGAATATCTAGCGACATGGGCTTTTATCGTTGCTTCATTTCCTTAGAAGTTCCTTGTAATTAGCGAATTCATTTTGAGCCATCTTTTCCTGAATGTGCTTTCATGCTTTTAGTGATATTATCCCAGACAATGTTTTGTTCTCCCCCCCCCCTCTTTCTTTGAGAGTCTGTATATTTACTAGTGTGAACTGGTGTATTGTTTAACTACAGTAAAAATAAATGATTCAAATATGTTCTTGTAATATGATCTTTTACTCTTTAGTATACTGGTAGAATTGAGCTCGTGTTAAATCCTCAATTTTAAAAGGACATTGATTTTTAATCAACGGAATATCATTTTTATTCTTTTTTCAAATAATCTTAAGTGCTCTTTAAAGATTATTTGGGTTGGTTTAAAAGTACGGGTTTCTCCTTTTCCTTGTTGGATTGATAAAATGAAAGCCCTTTAAGGAATTTAAATTCTTTGGAACAAATGGAGTTTTACTTATTTATATATTTTTATAAATAGAGGTTGTTGTGTTTTTTTATTTACTATGCAATATTTTTATTTCGAAATAATGTACGAAATAAAGAAAATTTTGTCCTATAGAGAGAATTTGAATTCAACGTTCTCAGGTTGTTTTGTTTTTTTTTTAGTTCGTGAATAGATGGTCTTCGTTATTTTTATTTTCTCCAAACTGGAACAAAGAAAGTATTTTACGTAACCCGCGCATAAGTTCTCTTTATGATTATTGTGGCGGAAATTTAGACATAATCGAGAATAAATTATATGAAAATAACTCTTTAGTTTGCTTCCGGGATTAGACACGTGCGTTAATAATGATGGACACCACATGCTTAAACTAATTGATCATTGAAGTCCTCTTGTGACGTAATTAGGTTTGAAAAATAGGCTTTGAGAAAGCTTATATAGGTATCAACTTCGTTATTTTTCAGTAACATTCGCTAATGGCTGGTTGTAATTTCTTGTCGATCCTTAACTAAACTAATTGAATCGAGAATTGAAAGAAAATTATAAAATGTATTTCGAAATATGAATTTTGTAATATCTTAAGTTCTACATCCAAGTACATACGTCTCTTGGTCTGTTCAACCCTTTTCCCTAAAACTGTCATTGATTTTTTACCTTCTTAACCTACCTATGAAGGATTACAAGATGAGTATATTATCAACTTCAATCAAAACGATGCATTTTCATTTTTACCTTTCAAGTCAATTTTTAACCAAGCTGGTTAATTAACATACACGAAAAATCATTAACTTTATTTTAATCTTTTATTTCCAATAAAAAAAATTACAAAAATCATGACTGAAAGATCATTAGTTTCTCTGAGATCTAATTGGAGAATGTGCGAAGGGGGCTTTTCTTCTTGCCCTCCGGCTCTTTAAAAATGGCTGATTCAGTTTAAGCAAACACCTAATATTTTCTGTTCCTTTAGTTTCTTTGCCTTTTCCCCCCTTGGGATCTATTATTAATGCGTGTTAGTACAGATATTTTTTTTTAAACAATTTCTTTGACTTTTCTGCAGGGTTTAATTGCTTGTAAAAGTGTTCTTGCTTTTACTCGGGGCTCGCATTTTCTTAAATTATTCAATTCCTACTATTAGCTCACAATCTGTATATATTTATTTGTATATTTATTTATCTGGGTGGAATTTTCAATCGTTACTAAAATACATTTTAAAGCGCTCAATTGAGCTGAAATTTTATATACAGCTTTATTTTGGATGACAATACAATAATATAATAATAATAAAAATTAATTGTTTAAAGCTAATTATTTAAGGAATTACAAGTACAGCCACATTGGCATCATTTTTGGCGACTTGTGTCAGAAAAGGGGTTTTTTTTCCCTCACGTTTTAAAGCATTCAGTTGAAATGAAATTTATATACACGATTGTTTTGGATGACAATGTGATACTTTAATGATAATTAATAAAAATTAATGACCACATAACGTTGTGATTCTGTCATATGTATATACATATTTATATTAATTGTAACTATTTAATAAAAAGTAGCTAAAATAAAATTTTTTTTCTTTGTTGATCTAAGTAGGCATTGACTTAAAAAAAAAATTTTATATTACTTTTAGAATCGAGTTACGAATTCGCGACTATATTCTATGACCGTTGTGCTGTGCCTTGAAGAAACTAATAAGTTCTTATTTGTTGTAGGAAACTGCTTTTAGGAGTGTCGACCTAAGCAATCGATTACGTATTGGTAGTTCTTGTATTGTTCTAAAGCAGCGATAGTTAAATATCAGATATGGAGACTATACTTTCTAATGTGTTAAATCTACTATTCAATAAATGTCGAATCAGTTTCATTTTCAATTTTTGTAATGTGCCAAACCTATTAGTTCTAGTAAGTTCCAAATCTTTTAGATATTTAGGATCTCCTATAACACAATTAATTAAATTTGTTTGAAAATATTCGGAAAAAAATAATAAAGTCTCCTAGAATTCGGTTTATTTAACTTAATGGATGATGTGTCAATTTGTTCTATGCTTGCCATAAGCATTTTAATTTTGTGAGATTAAGCACAAAACTGCTCGCATTCGTTGAATGCTTATTCGCGCATAAAAATAAAACCTCTAGGATTATATGTTTAATGCATAAAACAGATATTGAAAGTATTTTAACTGCAACTATTTACTTTGAAATAAATTGTTTCATTAATTGAACGTCTTCATTTGCTTATTTCTATTTTATTATTGGGTTAAATTTACCTATCCAACAAGTCTTGTAGTATTGAAACACAGAAACGATATGGTTCAAAATCTGAATGGACATCATATATCGAAGGACTTTGAGTCTAATGTATATTGTGTGCATTGTGTATAAATGTCCTCATTGCATAGCTGTCTTTATTTGAAAATAGTGTACCTAAGTCCACTACACCACACATTGATTGCGATTCTTTTATTCTGCCGATTAAGCTATTTACTGAGAATAATACATTTATGTAACCAATCTCCGATTCATTTTAAGTTTTTAATAGTACTTCTCAGAAAAGGTAAAATTAGTACCATAAAAATCAATAATTGTATGTTAGGTAAAATGGTACAGTTTTATTCAATTTGTGTATTTTGCTAATTATATCATCTATAGCTGCAAGCTTATTTAATTTTAGTATCAGTTTAATGGGACATATGTACCCTATCACCTTTTCTGATTGCCTTGGCGGGCCGCTATTCGCCCACCCCTGGGTCTTACCCCCTTTGTCTTATTTTGATCTTATTTTTGTCGAAGATTTCGAGCAATCAGCATCATTAATGCAAAATTTCTTTTGACGTAGATTGAGTTTAATCAGATTTGATGTCTCTTAACTTAACGACGTGTTAGACAGCGACCTTAGAAGTAATTAAAACAGTTATGATACAAATCTCTGATATGATTGAAGAATTTATTTAGAGAGCTTTCTTTCTGTCTGTTACCAGTTTGAAATTTCTTTTTCTACCTCATAAGTACTATGACTGGTTATCATTTCTATAAACGGCCATTATTTCATCGCGGAATTGTCGGACGCTGTAACCTTTCGAATGATTTAATCACACTATGAGCTTTTATCTTCTCCATGGGTTACATTCATCTACGGTTTTCTGAAACCAATGAAATCAACATTATTAGCTGTAGTTTACAATATTATGTACGTAAGAATCAATTAATATACAGAATAACTTTTATCCAAATATCTGTTATTTCGGAACAATTAAAAAATTTTGATGTCCGTATATGAATATACTTATCTATAAAATTATAGTTTTTTGTTTTGTTTGTTTGTTTCCTTACGCAGTATTAAAAATTAAATAAAACCTTTTATTTCATTTTCACGGTTTTTAGACTACGTGACACGCATCCCCTTTTTAATGTACGGATCATATATTTTTTTGCAATCTTTTCTTACGTGGTTTTTTAAGAGGAACATATCGAACGTACTCCGGCTTAGGTGCATTAAATTATAACCTTTATTTACATTCGATAAATTAATTGATAAAATAATTTGATGCATTTTTTTTTCGCCCCATCTATTTTTCAGAATTTTGACCAACATGTACAAATGATTTGACCAAATATGTAAAAAATATTTACAGTGTAGTAGATTTTTTGTTGTTTTATATTCATTACATTTAATCGCATTCTTTTTTTAAAAAAATTAACAAGATCATTATTTTATACAAATTATGTAGAATTGTAATTACTTCTAAGGAGAGTGTATAAATGCAATTTAACTTGTGAAACTTTTCCGGGAATTGACTTTTTTTTTGTTTCGCGGTAAAAAAAAAAGGAAATAAAAAGTTTAATCTTTTTTAAACTGATATTCTTGTTTCAAAAATATTCGCATTTAAAAACTCGTAAAACGGTAGAACAGCTTATGCATCTAAGGTATTTCGTATCTGTTTATGTGTGCGTGGTTTTTTAAAAATATACAAATCCTCTTTTTCAGAATTTAAATTATCTAATCAGTAGAACTCGTCATCTCAAACCTCTCATTCGTAGTAGGATCAGTGGATACGGTTTTCTTCTCTTTAATTCATTTAAATTAATTCTGATTTTCAAAGCAATTTTCTTTCCTTATCCCCTCTTTTCTTAAAGAACAAATCTTTATACTAGAGAAGCTGATCGAACAATATTGGGAAACGTTTCCTTTTGCTTTTAGTCGATGATTGTGTAAAATGTGCTCTTAAATTTTGGGAAGGAAAATAGCACAGTGTTTATGATATATAACTTTTGTTTTTGAGGTTAATTTTTTAATTTTATTTTCAATGATATTTAAAAATGGTGTCAAAATGAAATAAGTTTATTTGAGGGAGGGGGACGCTTGAAAATGTATTATGTGACATATTTATTATGAAGAGTAAATTTTTTGCCGAAAAAGAAATAAACAGTTATATTAGATTTTCATCGATCACATTTACTTTCGGGCCTAGTAAAGAAAGTATCAAGTTATTAAAATTTATTATATGTAGGTTTTTGCTTTTTGCTTTCAAAAGTGTTTCAAAATATCATTGTTGGAGTAATTAATATTATTTTTATTTTAACGTTAATAACTTTTACTTTATTTTTTTTAATTAATATGCAATCTACCTAAAGTGTGTGTGTGTGTGTGTGTGTGTGTGTGATAAAACAAAATAGTATACATTAAAAAGACCTTATTTCTCCACGGAGAATCATTTTGATTATTGCTTTAAATATCATCTGCGTGGGTTTGTTTGTTTTTTTCCTCCTCTCCTGGATAATTTGTTTATTGAATTAAATTTTAAGAGTATCTTAGAACACAAAAAAAACACTGATCTTGTAAGATAAATGTTTGTTGATCTGATTATAACATATTTGTGATCACAAACATGTTTATCTTAGTAAAATGTTTTCTTTTCTTTTTTAGGTTTTAAAATACTGTTCTTTCTGAGAAATTTAAAAACATAAATATGTTATCTTGATAATAATTCTTGAAAGATAACGCGCGATACTAGTAAATATTTTCTTTAAAAAAATTTCTGGAAAATTTGATGCACGCACATTTCAGAACCAAGTATTGAATTTTTCAAGTGAATAATATTATAGAAATCACACACACACATTCAAATAAATAGCTATACCTATGCTATGTATTAACCTGATCTTTAAGTAAATAGAAAAATGTGATTAGATGAATTTTCAAATAAAAATTAATAAATCAGTGCGTGAAAGGAAATGTGATTGTAGAAAAATTTCTGTGGGGGAGGGGAATAGACGTAGACAATTTCTGGTAAGTTTTCTAATCACTCTAACACGGGATTCTTTCAATTTACGTATTTTTAAAAAAATTATATATATAATTAATTTCTAAATTTATGCTTCTTTAACTATTTTACATTTTCAAATTTTTCCTTCAAAAATACAAAAATAAATTTCGAGAAGAAATCAATTTCTGTTGGTAGAGAGTTTCCCACCTGGAGTATTTTTATGATCTCTTAATTTATATCATTGGGATTCGATGTTGCCATCTTATGCCATAAAAAGGAAAAAGTCATCGATTATAGATTGTGGAATGAACAAAAGATTTCGTTCGAAATTCTGATTCTATAGTTTTTTTTTAGTGCCTATATCTGTATTGACAGTCTTTTTCCTTTGTTCATCATGAAAGATTTTTTTAAAAGAAGTGATGCAGAGAATAAATGATTTTTATAGATCAGAAAGTTGTTATTGGATGGAAGCCAATCTCTCCTTCATAACTGTATTGGAAACTACTTGTATGTTTTTCTCCTGCTTGAACATTTCCTGTTCCAGTGTAGTTGTAAAAATTTAAGGATTCTTTTAGGAGTTTAAGATAGAGGGGGAAATACCAATGTATAGATTATATATCTTTGGTTATATCGTATGTTATTTCGTTTTCAATACTTGTCATCGAAATTTAATGAAATTGTTACTACCCGATCAAATTCTTACGTAAAACCATTTTCCCGAGTATCGATATTTGGTGACAAAATATTAATCATTGCATATATTCAGTGAAGTAAAATGAATCGTTTTAAAAATCTATATTTAAGGTAATCAGATGCGAATACACATACAAAGAAAGAAACTACGAGAAATAGGCAGAATACAATTTTTGAGTAATTGGAATTTTGTAGCTCGAATCGAGAAATGTTAACAAATAGTTAAATAAACACTAATTGGATGTAATGAATAAAAATAATAAATTGGATATACTGAAAAAAAAAACGTTTCGAATTATTTGTTTAGAATTTAATTCGCAATATTTTCTAATATTTTATAACTTGAGCACATTTGTAAAAGAATTATAAACCAGCTTAAAAAGGTATAATTAACCTGAAGTAATCGATCGATAATACTTAATTTACAAACTTTGATTTATGCAATTTGAGCATGTTTCTGCCTAATTTTTTGGTTTTCGAACATATCTCAGCCATGTTACTCCAGTTTTACTTTTATGTTTGTGTAAATGTCGGTTTGGAGGCTTAGACATAGCGAGTAAGCATAAGGTTACGGATTCGACCCCGGTTGGAGTCGATAAATATTCTAAATGCAGAAATCGTAGTATCTTTTCGATTCCACATAATCATATGATTATGTGACATGTAAATGATCCCCTGAGTATCAATTTGGCTCTGGTACTCTCGGCAAAGTTAAATCGCGGCAATATTTAGCATCCGACGGAAACTTAAATTAAAATTAATTCAAGCATCAAAATTTGCTCGCGAGAGCCGCCACTATATGGTGCCACAATTAAATGGCTCTCGCATTGGGGAACCTGCCATATCTTCGAAAGCTGACTTTCCAATATGCAAGGGGAAAATGTTTGTGTGAATGAAACATACCTTAAAATCTGGCGTATAACGCGCACTTTTAACACAAAAAATGAGATCGAAATTTACGGGTACGCGTTATACGCCGGGTAAAAAAAAATGATAGTTTCAAAATTAAAAAAAAAAAGAGACGAATATAAGAAAAATTAGACTTTGACATATATCTTGAAAGAAACGGCATGCCGAATGAAATTAAAGGATTTTTATTCTAAAAGTATACTATTCTCTTTAAAAAAAAATCTTGGGATATAATACCTCAAATAAATGGCATAAAAACATACCAGCATTATACACGCACATTTCTTATTTATTTTCTAAAAATGGGGGTGCGCGCTATACGCCGGATTTTACGATAAGTTCAATTATTGACTTTTTGTGTTGTTAATTCTTAAGGCTTACAGAACTGAATGTTACATTAAGCAAAATTGGAGCTTTTGTCAATATTATGACTAAAAAATATGTGGTGTGCATTTCTTTTTCAAAGTTAGAACGATCTTTGTATTCCTACGTTACAATTTGTTTTGACTCGTGATTTTTATGGGTTGGGGGATGTACTCTGAATTGACTTTGTTGAAAAAGAAGGAATTGCTATTTTAAAAGTAGATTTATGTAATGACAGTTCATTAAATAAAATTTAACGCAAACTGCTTAGTGAGAAATTCAAATTCCTTTACAATTATTTTTTTCTTTCTAAGCCAATAATCTGCAATTTCGTTATAAAGTAAATTTACTCGGTAAAGAAAACATCTACGTGTACAGATTTTGCACACATCTTATGATTTAGCTATCCGTCAAATATGCAAAATCCATTGCGATATATACCTTTTAAAATTGTTTACTATAACTATTATTTTTATCTTCCTTGCATCTTTCATTTTATATGAGCTTTAGTGTTGCTGAGGAGAAAAAGGGTGTTATTTTCTTTTTCAGCTTGGAAGTTTCTGCTTAAAAAGTTTGTAAACGAGCTTGTGCTACTTATAAAGGCTTAGAATATTCAATTTCCTTGATGCTTGCGCGTTACGCACAATTTCTTTTGGTATATTTTGCAAGAATGTTGCTAGTTTCTTCAGCATGCAGTTTTTGTTTTTTAATGCGTCATTCTATTTTTTTTACTACATTTTTTTTTTTTTTTTTTTTTCTTACATAATGAACTGCGCCTTTGGGTTTTAGGACCCTTAAAGGAATGAGAGGTTGTCTTAATTTTTAACAGTTTATTATGAAGTTAATATAAAAAAAATTAATCTTTGTCCGTCGACATTGTTATTAACGATTCGTTCTATTTAACTGATTAAAAAAAGTGCATTTGCTGTAATCAAGTTTACTAATAAACAGAAACTTAGTGGACTAAAATGTCGGGTAATAGTTGTATAATATTAAATTATAAGTTTGTAAAGAAAGTAAGGTAATGAGCCTATTGATCATTTTATGTTACATTTATATGCTGGAAATTGTTTTCGTTTTTTTAATCTTTCGTTCAGAATCTTAAAACTCAGTCAGTACTAAATATTAAGTGCTTTTTTTTTTCAAAATATTTCATTAAAGGTGAGAAAAACAAATATATTTTTAAGTTCAATTAGTTTACTTTTGTGTCTATCTTCCCACCCCCATATGAAATGGTTAAACTATTAATGTTTCGCTATTTTTTTTTTCATATATATTTTGATTTTGTTTTGGAAATTTCACTATTTGTAAAATAGAAACATGATTGTTTGTAAAATAACGTTGTTGATAACAACAGCTGAGGTAACAGAGTGGTCATGGTCAGATTCGTAGCCGGCGTTGTTCCTTTCAAGTCATAAATTCGAGTCTGAGTGCTACAAGATTCGCCGTGTGGAAAGAATGGTGCCCATTGTAACGTCCTAAGCATATAAGTGATGAAACTTGGTTGGTATTTTGAAGTTTTATTTTCAAGCACACAGGACAGTCCACAGACATAAACAATTTGTACATTACTTACAATTTTTAAGTAAAAATCATTAATATTCCGAATTTATGACATTCGTAGAGAGAAAATCCCTTACGCTCGCTGATGGAGCTAAAAATACAATCTCTCTTGTCGTGAGGAAATCACACACTTTCCAAATCTCTACACGCTCACAGATAGATCACACAAAATCTTGGCCTCTCGTCGAGAGGAAATCACCGACTCCGAATCTCCACACTGCGCTCACTGGCAGAACCCACAGAATCGACCGCTCTCGTCGAGAGGTAAATACCGACTGTGTGCCTCTAGCTTGGCACTCGCGCATGCGCAATTCTTCGGATCAGTCCGTGTTGCCACCTAGAGTTTTAGAAGGGGTCTAGAGTTTGTTACACCATTAAATCTATGTAGGCTCGAAAGTCCTGACGTCGGAATGGTACAAATACTTTGGGATAAAGTATTATGTTTTAAAGTTTGAGGCTATATTGATTTACACAGACGGCAGTAGGGATGAATTCGGACTTCGAGACTATTCTTCTGTCTTCCGAAACTGATAGTTCTGGGATATGTTTGGGAGCACTGACTGACCGGCGTGATATGGATTCTCTCGGGCAATCGAAGTGGTGTTCAATATCTCGATAATTGGAGAAATATTAGTGAGAGGGATTTATATTGTAAATAAGCTCAACACTATGTCCAAGTCTTGTGTTCTTCATATGCACACACACAGTGGATACCATCTCGCGTGAACCTGAAATATAATGATATTTCAGATAAACTGGTTAAGGATGGCACTGCTATCCCTCAGATGAATGAGGATCATTTGACCTGCTTCGAATTATACTCAAAACAGCCTCTATCGATATTACTTGAAGGCAACCACCGGCGCTTACATAATATCATAGTGAAAGACCTGACAGAACTTTAAAATTTGACGGGAACAGAAAAGACCGAAGTGCTTTGACACGTTTAACTTCCGACCGCTTTAAGTCCATTCGATTCTCATGTAGTTTTAAAAAGTTCGCGGTTTGTACAAAGTCAATACGTGTGAAGCCCCGCTTCACCATCTGCTCAGTTGTGTTACCTTGACACAAGACAAACTGTTCAAGAGACCCGATGTAGTGCTGGGAGTGCTAAAGACGAACCAACTCATGGATCTAATCTGATTCAGATTAGAAGGATCAGAAAGAAGAGAAGGAGAGATTCGCCGAAAAATAAAGGCGGTAAACCACTTTTAATTTCCTGTAATATGTTAACTTGCCCTTTTTATGTACAATATACACCATTTGGGACAGCTCATACAAAGGTGCGTTATCGCTTGATCTTGCAGAATCCAACTCATTAAATTTAAAAACTGTTAAGACTACATAAATTAACTGTTGTATACTCTCTTTTTTTTTTTTTTTAACCTTATTCTATCTGAAAGTACTTTATAATCTATGATTTTTAAATTTATACTACTGTCTTTCGAGAAGTTTAAATATTGTGATAGATGATAGATATGAACTTGTGTTTTTATAACATACTAGCTTTCATATCTGTGCTTTCCTTGGGGTGTTAGAACCATATTTCAATGGGGTTTTTAAAAAAAAATAATAATAATCACAATGAACATAGATGTAAATATAAAAATTCTGTGATATTTTATTTTTATATATATATCTTTTTCAATGAAATAAAATTTCATTGAAATAGATAAATGCATCAATTTACAAGTAAGAAATGTATTTTATACATCCGGAAAATTAGTTTTAAAAATACTTTTGTAAATTATCCGTGCTTTAAAGTCATGGTAGTTTGTGTTATAAATTATAATTTATTCTGAACCCCCCCACACACACACACACACAGCATATATTCGAGTAATTATCTTCCTTTAAAATTTTTCGATGTATTTAAAGGAAAACGATTTGTTCCGATAAAAAAATATCCGATTTTATGGGGGGGGGGGGGGGACTGTTCGTTTTTACAAAATTCTCAACATTGTGTGAAAGTGATCAATGGTAACAATTTAAAACACTGTTTTCGTTTTCATAAAATCTTGTGAGATTTGTAAAACAATTTTTTTTAATAATTTCTTTAAACTCCTTTGAATAGAAAAGACAAGGATGCAATTAAGTTAATTCTTGAATATAATGTTTACAATTTGCATTATTATGATAAAAAAGTTATTGTGTGTAAATGGTGGTGATGTACTTACAGATTACCTGTTACTTATAGTTATGTAGTAAATCAATTCTCTTAAATGTCTTAGAAAACATACAAAGATTTCACATTCAAGTAAAACCATTTTATAAGCATACATTTGTTAAACACGGTTTTCCATATGTATTTATGGTTTGCAAATATTCAATATATATATATATAATTAATAAAGCAAAGAAGAAAATGCTACTGGAAATAACTTTATAGATTGACTGCCTATTGGTGCATTTTTATTCCTAAATTGGACTCTTTCGTCATTAGAAATAATTCTGATTTTTTACTAATTCTCAAAAAGAAACTGTTTACTGATAGAGAAAATGGTTTTAAATTAAAAAGAGATACTAGGTAGATAAATTAATTTACATATAAAGAAAATGATATATTTGGAAAAATGTTATTTATAAAAATTTCTCGGATGTCCTTGGCATGTTCATATTTTGCACAATATTTTGCAATTTTTGCTCTCTGATCACCCATATGCTTCCTTTTTGACTTAAACTACAAACAAAATAAAGATTCTTACATTGGTAGAATCAACAAAGTTCATGAATTAATGCAGTATGTAATGTTAAGGTACATAAATTGAATTTGCATGTTTTATATCCGGTTTTTACTACTATTTGATTAAAATAGTGTGGGAAAATATAAACTTGATCTATGACTACTACAGTTAAAAAGAGTTATATCTTAGTAAAATTTGAAGGCAGGTACATACTAATGTAAAGTTATTCACTTTTGTTGAAATAACTGAAATGTTTAAACCTTGTAGCTCAATATTAATAATAAAAATGGTGAATTTTAAATTTATTCCTTTCATTTTTTTTTACCTTATAGGAATTTGCTACTCTAACAAAAGAATTAAATCAATCCCGAGAGCAACTACTAGAGAAAGAGGAAGAAATACAAGAGCTGAAAGCTGAGAGGAACAATACTAGGGTAAAATATTTTTGAAGTAAATTATTATATCGCCAGTTTTTTTACCTTTAGTGATAAATATGATTTGACTTAGTTGCATTATATTATTAAATAAATAGCATTGTGTTTTTATTTTATTCTTATATGTAATATTTTTGTTTTGCAGATCAAAAAGTAATACTTATATTAATTTATTTTTACTTCATTGAAAGGCTTGATAGAGTAAAATATAATAATATCATGAACATATGCATAAAGAACAGATCTAAATATTTCTCATTCATGAAGCTTATCTGATTTAATAAAATTATATTGTAATTTACCTTTTAAATATTTTTGTTTATTCTGTAGTTGCTTTTGGAGCATTTGGAGTGCCTTGTGTCACGTCATGAACGGTCTTTAAGAATGACTGTAGTCAAAAGACAAGCCCAGTCTCCTGCTGGCGTGTCTTCTGAGGTTGAAGTTCTTAAAGCCCTCAAGTCATTGTTTGAACATCATAAAGCTTTAGATGAAAAGGTAATAAGCATTTTGGGGGGTCAGCTTTTTTATGAAATTAAGATGATTTTAAAAAAATAGAAAATTATTCTTGTTTATTAGATTTACTTCCAGTTAGCCATGCAGTATTTTTCTTATTTTGAATACTTTTAATTTTATGAATAGCTAAAAAAGATTCTGTTTTTAGTTATTGTTTGAATTTTACTATTTTTTTTCAGCTTGATTTGTTTTCTTGTTATTATGTTTCTACTAAAATGGTGTTAAAAAGATTGATTTAGAAGATAAAACTGTATTGCTTGAATTACTGCATTAAATCTATGCTATTCTAATAAAATAAAAATGCATGAGAAATGGAAATAAAATACCAATAAGAATTGAAATCTTGATTTGTTTTAATTTTATGTTTGACTCAAAAAAATTTTTTATAGGTTCGAGAGCGACTACGAGTTGCATTAGATAAGGTCACTACTTTAGAAGAGGAACTTAATAAAGCAAATGAAGAGGTACAAAACTTTATTAATACATTTTTTTAAATTCTTACTTTTTGTCATTTTTAACTTATAAATATTTTGTTTTGTAGCTTAATCAGTATAAAACCAAAGGTGTTACACTAGAATTAAAAGAAGAAAGGAAACCTGCTAATGGTGAAGAAGCTACACATGTTTCTAAGGTGTGTGACATCATTTATCTTTAATTATTTAAAATATTTGTAACTTTGAATATTAAAATATTTATTCTAAGTGATCATTACCTTAAATCTGAAAGGAAAAACAAATAAAATTATCAGTTTTTGTATTTCTTCACTTATTCACAATTTTCAATTATTCAACCCAAGATTTTATTTCTTAAATTGATTTATTCTGTGAAATTTTAAACAATTATATCATGTTATAAGAAATAAAAATAGCCAAAGAAAAAAAAATTGTTCTAAAATAATTTTGCTCCCCAAAAAGAAAATAAAGTATGAACAAAGATTTCTTCACTGAAAATTCTTATTAGTATCTGCTTAAGATATATGCTGTCAGCTCTACAGTTTTGACATTTGGTATTTTCAGATTTCTAATGGAACAGCAGAGGCTGCTGCGGAAGCAGCTCGTGTTGTTGAATTGCAGGAGGCTATGGAGAAAGTAAACTCTGAGCTGAATGCATCACGTAGTAAAATTGCTGAACTTAGTGCCAAAATTAGAGAGCAAGAAGACTGTGTGTCTTCGGCTCAAAAAGAAATTTCCAGAATGCAAGAAGAAAATGCTAGGCTGTCTCGAGATTTGAAAGAGGTACCGATTTTGCTAATTTTTCTTTTTTTTATGCTTATTTAATGTTTAATGTTATTGGTGTCCTTCATTGATCTTTTTACAAGAAAATTAATATTTTATCAATATTTTTAAATTTACTTACTGCATAGTTTTGATTTATTATAAGTTTTAGAATTTAAGCATCTTGAAAAAAAAATTTCAAATATCATTATATGTATCATCATTACGTGTTCAGGTTAATTCTGCATGTACATTTGTGAATTTTGGCCCATACACACACAAAAAATGTTGCTTTCAAAATAATGGACTGCAATGTTGATTTATTTTTCGAGCATGCTTCGGCCTCATAGTATTTTAAGTTATTTCCAAATATGGGCCACTGTTCTATTACTTTCAGATCATATTACCCTCACTTTTTCATTCTACTATATTGCACAATTGTAATACATACGATATATATTTCATGACCCTATTATTGTACAAACATATTCCGTAATAAATATTACTTTTGGAATGTAAATATTCCTTGCGGGGCGCGCCCCCCCCTGTTATAGGACACAGCTTGCTACAGGATGTGTTCATTTTCCTATTTTTTTTAAGCACCAGATTCAGAAGCAAGTATTACTTAAAATATATATCTATGTTTTTCATCTTAAGCATTATTTTCATTGTAAAAAGACCTGATTGTACTAATAATATTTGAGCAATATTTTATGATAAATTATCTTGTTATTTACAAATTACATATTTTTAGTGTTTTTAAATCAATTCACATCATTTTAATTTTGAAAGCTAAAGTTGATATCATTAGAAAATTAAGATCAGCACAGTGTAACTGATGATTATTTATAACTAGTTGAAATATCGGAGTTTGTGGACTTAAAGTATTTCAGAAATTTTGAAACATGGAGTTAAATTTTGAGTTCTTAGAATATATACTGTATTATAAATGAACTTACCTATGTGTATCACTTTAATCTAAGCTATTGTTAGTTATTTGAAAAACTTGCATTATTAATATTCACCTAAAAATATAATTAATAATTTTGAAAAAGGTTATCATGAATCAAGTAATTTTGCAAGTATGTTCATAAATAAAAGTTTTGTCTAAATCATTTACAAAATGGAACAAATTATTATGAATTATTTAAGTACCAGATATTAAATTGTAGTCTGAAGTAGTGCTGTTCTGGGTAGCGTAATTGGTTTTGCACTGGCCTTGTACGCGCAAGTTTGCAGGTTTAACCCCAAGCCCAAGTCGGTGGATTTTCATGATGCAAAAATTTGACAATGTCCATGTTGTATGATTATATAACATGTAAAAAAGATCTCTTTTGAGTTCCTGTTTGGCTTGGATGTTATGGGTAAAATTGAATTCCTAGTATGGTTTTGCATCATCAGAGCTCAGGGGCCTCTTTTTGGGGTGGAAAGTGCGCAGGTCTGAATTAGTAAATAGCACAGTTTATTCAGTTTGTAAAAACTTCCTATCAAACTTATGATTGGGCTAGCAAAGGAACTGTGTCATATGGGTAGGAGTCAATTTTTTTTTTTTGAGGATTTCAATCTTTACATGCATTGATATCTTACAGACAGACATTTAATCTTTTTAAGCATTTTTTGTAAGCCATTGATAATTTTTCTTTTTCTATTTATAGAAACCATTCTTGATTGAATCAGATGAATTAATAAGAATAAAAATAGGGAAAATAATAGTGCAGTATTGTATTAAATGTTTTTCAAGTTTACTTAAATCATAAGCAAAAATTTTGCATACACAAAATGTAACAAATGTCTTAAAACAAAACTTCCCCCTCCCCCTTTTGGAACAGTGAATTATTCTTAAAATAAAAATATTTTTTGATAAAATATGACATTTATTTTTGTATGTTATGTACGTATGGTTTTAATAGACTATTGTTATAAAGAAGGCTCACAACAATAGGTAGCAAAATAAATAAGAATTATTTTGGGCAATAAAATTAGGTAGCAGTTCAATTTTCAAAATGATAAAAATGAATTAAATTTTACCATATTCAACAGTTATTCTTCCTTATTTTAGTTTTCAACTGCTGTAAATTACTCAGATTTCAGTAAATGAAATTACTGTTTTCAACTTCCAGTTAATGTTTTTGAATTTAGTCAAATTCCTGAAGTGATGGAAAGTTGGAAAGAAAAATAAAGCAGAAATTATTTCCCTTTAATTAGTTTAAAATCTGGACTTGAACATATGATATATGAAAATGTATAAGTTGATAAATAAAATGACATATCTTGTATAAAAAATATTTTAAAAACTTTCTTTGGCAACTGCTTCAGGAAGCAGTTGCACCTCCACCATTCTTGACTAGTGTTGATGCCTAAGATAAGAATTTTAAGAAGAATTTTCTTGCAGATTTTTAGGTCTTTTTGCCAACATGAGAATCTCCCCTCCCATTCATTCATTAATTAATTTATTATTTTTGTATTAAGTTATTTTCCTTGGTGACAACATAAAAACATTCTTGTCAAAAATTTTATTGTGGATTAAAATGCACATTACCAAATTGCAGCTTTCTGTATTTGAAAATTAAGTAAATGCTGCTTTAATAGGATGAGGTGTTGGTTCACACAGGAGGCTGGTTCTGTAGCTCAAAGCTCTGGTTTTGCCGAGGTAAAGGATAGCAATGGTTCCCAAACACAATGATTGTTCCTGAGTTCTGGGAAATAATTGCTCCTAAAAGTAGTGGAGAAGCGATTATTGCAACATGAAGCAGGAAGTCCATAACATTATATGGAACTCTTGTGTCACAAAAGTACAGATTTAAATTGTACATCAGTAAAAAAAATAAAAGAATAAAGCATAAATTACTTATAAATAGTGCACTATATAGATTCTAGGTTTTATAAGATTAAAATATTTTATTATTTTCTACATTTTTTATACAAATTATTTTCCAGAATAATGCCCAGAAAGAAGATCAAGAAGAAAGAATATCCACGTTAGAAAAGCGATATTTGAATGCTCAACGAGAATCTACATCATTACATGATTTAAATGAAAAATTAGAACAAGAATTATCTAACAAAGAAGCTCAGCTTAAACTGGTAACTTGACTGGAAATTTAATTACTCATCTGTTCATCATATGTACATTATTTTATTTCATTGATGTTAATTGTTGTCCAAACTTTAATTTTTTCCCCTAATATATTAGAGGTAAATAGAATTTGTATTAATATCATGTTCATTTAACAAAAATAAAATTGTTGTTTTACAAGGAGTTTTAAACAACATATCAGCTAAAATTTTTAGTTATTAGGTTTATTTTTAGCTTCTCCCTCCGCCGCCGCCCCCCCCCCTTCCTTTTTGAGCCAGAATTAAAGATTGTTTTACAGAAATGTCATTTTATATTTTTTATAAAGAAAATTCATAATCTTCATTATTTTGACCTACGAGGATAATTTAATTTGCTTATTATATTTCACTAATACTTAAATTTGGTTGACACGTAACCTTTATTACTTTTATTTCATTACTTGTTCATTTATTATATTTTTATTATAAGAAATTTAAAATACTTCTGTATTGGTTATTGTATAATGAATAGAGAGTAAACATAATTGGATTGATAAGCTATAAAACATGTTATTTGTTTAAAATTGTATTCTATTTCTCTAGTTAAAAATCTAATGTTTTTTGTGATAATCTTCTTTCTAATATGCTTTCATTTGTGAAATTATTTATACATATATATTCAATAATTCTTGTTACAATGAGCTTTCACCTAAGTGTGTTTTATGAAATTTATGTAAACTTACAAAATGTAAAGGTCCAGAACACATTGTTTAATTCCGGGATGAAAATTTTGAAAGTTTGTTTCGCATATACACTATATTGATTAAAATTGTGAATAAAATTAATACATGTATTCAGATAAATTTGCATTACTCTGTACTCAAATTAATTGTGTTTGGTAACTAAAAAAAATCTTGGAATTAAATTCTGTTGACACTTTTAATTCATTAAAAGCTTCACATAAGAATTATCTGATATTAAATTTAGTTCCTGTTTTGCTTCATTTAGAGTGAGGAGAAATGTCGAGCACTTCAAGAAAGATTGGAACTTACTGAACAAAAATTAGCTCAATTTTCTCGCAAAGCAGAAGCTGCAGCAGGAGAAGCACTGGCTCAGGTGTGTTGTGTAATTAATTATATTTTTGTGTTCTTTATTGCTCTCGATTTTTTATTG
Organism: Trichonephila inaurata madagascariensis; assembly: GCA_019973955.1. NCBI lineage: Eukaryota > Metazoa > Arthropoda > Arachnida > Araneae > Nephilidae > Trichonephila > Trichonephila inaurata. The sequence goes on along the minus strand of BMAV01004441.1, from coordinate 223,469 downwards.
CTTTGTTTTTTTGTTGTTTTTAATTTTATTTCATGTCCAGTAAGTGTTCTTTTGTTGACTTATCCATTTAGGTTCAAGATAGACATGGTAGTGTGGAAGATAGGATACAACGATTAGAACAACAGCTAGAAGAAAAGAGTACGGAACTGATTAGAGTATGTTTTTTTTTCATAGTTTATTAATCCAAATATTTCAATATACAATATTAAATGCCATCTGATTTATAAATTCTATTCAAATTTTAGTCAAGGCAGAGAGAAAAGATGAATGAAGAGCATAATCAAAGACTTTCTTCTACTGTGGATAAATTGTTAGCTGAATCCAATGAGCGATTACAATTACATTTAAAAGAAAGAATGCATGCTTTAGAGGAAAAGAACTCTTTGGCTCAAGAATTGGAAAGAACAAGAAAAATATTGGAAGATACTCAAACAGAAAAGGTTTGTTTTATTTAAGTTAACTATACTATATTATATTGTGTAATTACCATTTATTATAACTAAAGTTTCACTTTGATTTATTTTAATTTTTTGAAGTAATGATATATGTTGAGGAAAAAATTTTTTACCTCTCTGGTCAACAGGCTTTTATCCTTTTTATGCAAAATAATATTTTATCTCCCATCCCCTTTTTTAAGTCAGTAGTTTTTTTTATTTTTTTCAAATATTTTATTTTAGATTTCAAGGAATAAATTCTTCAAAAATTTTAATTTTTGTGTTTAGAATATTAATTTACTTCCCAAATTTAATTACAGGACAAAATTATGGCTGATTTAGCAAAAATACGAAGTGAGATGGAAAGTCTACGTAGAGAATATCAAGCATTCAAAGCGGAAAGTATAGCTAGGTTAGTTATGTAATAGTCCTTTGTGTTTGTAGTGAAATGCTATTCAAAATAAATGTTATTGAATGTTTCAAGTACAATTATATTTGTAAATAGATTATTTATGATTAAGAGATATACATTATTATTTCCAAGCATTATGTTTTCTAAAATTGTATGAATTAAAAATTTTACTTAAAGTTTTATTATTATTTTAATTTGCTTTATGTTGTTTTAGGCTAAGTACTGCCCGAACTCTTCCACAAACTTCCCCACAGTTTCCAACTCGCTCTGCTCTCTCTCCTGGAGCTGTAGTTACAAGTTCCATTTCTCCTAGTCGTACACCAGCCATTGATACAACTGATGCATTTCATATGGTTACTGGAATTGATTACATTTCACCTAATGCATCTATCAATCGGAGACTACAAAGAGGTAGACAAGCTGCTCTGGAAGAAGATGCTACAAAGGTTATTTTTTTTTCTTTGAATGGGATTTTTGAACTTATATAACCAAAAATGAAGAATCTGTAATAAATGTGACTAAATAAAGGCATTCAAGTTGTTATTATTAATGATACTTTTTATTTTTTCTGATTAGAGAGATGAAAAATTATATTGAAATTTTAGTTCAATACAAAGCTCTCCAGCACACATTAAGTAGGATGCAAGAGAAAGCCTGCGGAATGGCCAATATCCACATTATTTCTGTCAGTTTTTTTATTTTTTTCTTATCTGGAAGGACACGTGAAATAGCAGTAAATACTTAGCTACCAATAGATGCAGTTCCAGTAGCCAAAATATTGGACTGAGAAAAGCAGGCTGGTACATATGTAAAATTTCAGCTCAGATCCATATTTTTACCATAGCATCCACAGTGTATTGCTATGGTAAAAATGGTTCAAACAAGGAAATGTAACAAATTTGAGAGGTAACAGGGTAACCAGTATGTGTGAATTGCTGTATCCAATGACAAGCAGTGGCAGCCCCAAAGGCCATTTGTACTACCAATTTGTATTTGTGCAGGATAACCTTGATGTTCCCATATCAGAAATATTATCATTGATTGGATGCTAGCGGCTTGCACTTATGGCATCTGTTAAGGTTGCAATTGACCCCACAACATAGATAACTTGGTTTGCAATGATGCAAGGCTAAAGTAACATGTATGAGGAGGTCATATTTTCAGACTAGTAATTCCTCTGTTTATCCACTGATAGCTGTGTATGAATGTGATGCCAATATGGTGGCAGGTCAAGTCCAGCTGCATCATTGCTTTGGGGTGCCACTGAATGTAATATTAAGTAACTTTTGGTTTGTTTTCAAAGCATGGTATTGACCCAACATAAGGAGAATCGAGTGGTACGGCCAGTGACACTTAAACTTCTTGAAAAGTCTTGGATCTTGAAAAGACAAAATTATGCCCAATGCCCTTTACAGCAGGATGATGCCTTACCTTTCATCACATGCATCAACTAACATGCTCTGCAAGATGCACAAATACTTCCTTGCTACCATTTTTTTTCCCTAATCTCTCATCAATGAAACACATCTGGGATATGATTGGATGCTATTTGCGTGCTGTGTCCTAAGATGATGAACTGTGGCAATGGTTGACAGGGAATAGAGAGCCATTACTCATTGTGCTATATGTACTCTCATTGACTCTGTACCTAAACATGTTCCTTTGCATATTGCTGCCCATTGTAATACTACAACGTATTGAGCTGATGCTGTTCTTGCTTTTTATTTGGAGTATTCATTCAAAATAAGCATCACTTATTGTTCTTTGCTGGATCTCTATGTTTGCCTAGTTTCTTCATTTTCTGACCACTCCTTCTTTCTGTTGCATTTTCAATGTCTGTAATGTATACATATATATCATAAAATTTGTTAAAAGTCTTAAATTATTAATTTTTGTATGTATGACATTTAGAAATTTATAACATATACATTATAAATTTATTATATAAGTTTCTTGAACTGATACATAAAATTTCAATTAAATTACAATTTTTAAAACTAAACAAATTTCTTATTTTTAATTTCTTTTTATTTGTATTAATAATTGCTGATCCTGAGAAGCTTCTATGTTTTCTTGAAAATAAAGTTTTGCTTTAAGTAATTTTGCTATAAAAAAATAAGTCTTAACTGTGTTTTACACATTTATATGCGGATTTTTTTTATTTATTTAAGATTTATATTTATTCACCGTGTTTTGTTAGATAGAAGTTGTATATTTACAAATATTAGATTTTTTTCTTTCTAAAAATTATGTTTGTATTTCAGGTTCAAACTTTAAATGAGCAAGAATGGGAAAAAATGGAGCAAGCTCAAGTTTTAGCTAGTGTTCAACATGCTTTTGATGCCAGTGATACAGAATGTAGTCAAACAGATGATAATGAAAGTATATTTGAATCAATGGACATGTTGTCACCATCAGCTCATACAGATGCCCAAACACTAGCTCTTATGTTACAAGAGCAGTTAGATGCAATAAATAATGAAATTAGGTTAGGTTTTTTTTATGTTAATAAATAAGTGCCTATAATATGTTAAATTCATCATGGAATAAGTTTTCCTTTTATGAAATTCATTATGTAAATAAAAATCCATAAATGCTAATTAATTTTTCTGTATATATTTTAGATTAATACAAGAAGAGAAACATACTACAGAACAAAGAGCAGAGGAGCTAGAATCTAGAGTAGGTAGCATCGAAACTATAAGCTTGCTTGCTAGAGGGCGATCCTTTGAAAGGAATTCTCCTCCTCAGAGTGGCAGGTCTACTCCTAAATCACATCACAGCCCACAGAGAGATTATATGCAGAAGTATCCTGTAAGAAATTTTTATATATATTTGGATTTTGTATTGTAAATTGTATCTAAATAATAAATTGTATATATAATCTGCATTTATTTCAGAATACAATTTTTTGAGGAATTTAAAATAATTTTTGCTTTAAATAATTAATTTTAGAATTAAATTATATTTTTAGAATATTATACAGAGATGGTATGAATTAAAAGTTTGCTAAACTGTTCCTCTTGTGTAATGGCATCTAAAATATTGGTTCCAGTATGATAATAGGTTTACATATTCTATAATTTTTTAATGTGTTTTCATTATTTTATTATATTTGAAGTTATTTTAAAATATATGCTACTACCCTATTACTTTCAGATTATATTTCATGTCGCTGCTTCCTTTTAAATAGGTTCCATTCTCCTATTACTTTTTAAGCAGATCACTTTTCATAATATTTTTGAGATAATCTTCAAAGCAAGAAGTAACCAAAACAGTACTTAAAATGCCCTTTGTTTTAGTACTGATATTATTCAAATGTAAAAAAACTTGACCAGCATTGCCAAAATATAGATTTAAATTCTGATGCCACTGAAGTCCTGCCACATAGAAGCATGCATGTTAAATCTATCAAGGCTCAAAATCCTCCCATTGGTGTGGTGGGGAAATATGGAGAGGGGGTGTAAGCTGGAATGCTATTCTCGTCATTTGGCTTGGGCTCAATACTATGCCAATAGCCCTTCTGTTTTTTTAGAGTGTGACATTAATAGAAATAAAAACCAAATTTATGTGGAAGTGGAAAAAGAATATTCATTTGTCAGTATTACAAAATGCATATTTTCAGTGCATTGTAATAGATTTATCGTTTTTAATGTTAAAAGTTGTAGTTGTGTGTGCTATCATTAAAAAACTAATGTGCATAATAATTAAATATAACTAGTTGGAGCATTAGAATTCAGACACTCATTTTATTTTTTTAAAGAAATAAAATATTAAAATAAATACCTTATTAATATTAACTGTTAATGATGGTTTAAAAATACACATTATTTATATTTACTTAACCCTCTAAGCGGTCTGCACTTAAAGTCTTACCATTCTGGAGATGCTTCAAAAATGCACCGCACGTATTTTTTTGCTTTCAGGTGGAGTTCTCAAAAGCGGTTGAACCGTATTTTTAAGAATGCGGCTTGACCGCTTTTGGGAATCTTACTTGAAGGCAGAAAAAGCATCTCTGGAATGGCGGAATTTTACGTGCAGACCGCTTGGAGCATTAAGAGTTATCTGAAAGATAGTTTCTTTATCTGTTAGTCTATCGAGTAATTTTAGCAATATGTATTATAAAGTTGAAGAATTCAAAAATTATTAGAACAAAAGTAGCTTTGCATATTTTCTTAAATAAAATTATTTGAATGTTAGATATTTAAATTTGTGTAGTCTTATGTTAGAATTGTATCATTTACAGATTATTATTCCATTCTTGTTGTTAAATTAACAGTTTATCATATTAGTCAAAATTTTACATTAGCGAAGTAAATTTTTATTGTTCAAGAAAAATCAAATACTTTAAGGAAAAATTAATTTTAAAGTTCATTTTATTGTATTACTTTTTTAAATATTTATTTCAATAAATCAATAATATATTTTTTAATAACAGCTTGTTTTTCAAAGCACATCTGGGAAAATCATTTCGTAAAATTTTAAAATTAGTTCTTTAATACTTTCAATATTAAACACCAAAGCTATATTTGATTGTTTAAGTTTTTATATATTGTTATGTTTTAATTACAGATCCATAAATATATAAATTTACTTATCTTTGCTAATTTAATTACCATTTAGAAAAGCAACATCAGTTTAATAATGCCCACCCTTAACATGAATTTGCAAAATACTATTACATTCAGCATATACTCATTTATATATGTGCATTTTTTTACAATTTTATAATATTTATACTATGGACATTTATTTAAAATGGAAAGTTATTACTACTTATTTTATTTATTTTTTGATAAATTGGGTATATTTTATACATATTTAAAGGACATTAATAAAGGCAATACTGTTAATTATATAAATTTTAAAAATATTTTCAGACAATGAGTCAAGTTGATGGCAAGGATGATAATAGGCTTATATTAAGACGGGATCCTAGTCCTCCAACTCCACGCTCTGTAAGGTTAGAAAGAGTTGCCAGAGCTTTAGCTGAAAGTTCTGAGGAACTCCGGAGGTATGGTTATGCTTAGTCAAATGAAAAAGTTACATAAAGAATACTTTATTATCCTTGTGTTTTATTAAAATTAGATTTTTTGCATACTAAATATTCTTGTATGTTTCCTAATATTGCTATATATACATATAGGAACTTTTGTGTTGTTAATTCATATTTAGTTAACAAAATACTTTTTGCTTTAAAAAATATTAAATATTTCTGAAATAATAATGTTCAACCCCTTCCTATACTTTAACAATTTTGACTTGTGATGAAAATGTTGGCCCAAATATCAGTAGGATGAGTCAGATTTGTGAACTGAAAATCGGGCTAAGTGTAAACATCATGAGTAAAATTTGTTTATTTATCTTTTGTTTGTTACTTCCTTTTTAAGTATTATTATATTCTTTAGAACCAAGACACTCTTACAGATGCTCAGAAATTTCTGTTAAAATATAATATATTTTTAAGGAACTGAATTATGGCTTATATCCACAAGATCCGTGTTGCATTAAGTAACAGTATGCTTGCTTATACTTCAGCTTGTATTGCAATTGTTTTCATACATCTCTCTTGCCTATTTACTGCTATCTCCTAGTGCTTGGGCTCTGTTTCTTCTGAGCTAAATTTAGGGGGGGGGGGGGGGGGGGGCATTTAGCTCAGTTTGATGGGATTAATGGAGCTTTGCTATGAATCTTTGTTTTAAAAATAACTTATAAGTAATTTGATTTTTGTTTTCTTAATTGTTATGTAAAAAATGTAACATCAACTCCTAACAAAAATGTTTCCATCATTTTAGTTAAAAATTATTTAAAACTTTATGTGAAGTATTATTATCAAACACAGTTCATTAAGTTTTTTTTTATGGAACAAAAATTTAAAGTAATAAACTACTCTGATTGGAGCATTAATTTTCCTAAATATTTTTGTATATGTGTGGAACTTTGTTAGTTAATGTATTTGTACTACAGTAACATTGAAAGGTAAGTGAATTGCACAAGTATATCAAGATTCTTTAAGATTGATTTCACACATATCCTTTTATAAGGAATAAAAAATGGAATATTATTTATAAATTGCTTGACATTAATATAATTTTTCCACATTTCTTGGGGCAAAATTAATAGATCAGTATGTTATCTGTGAGACTAAGAGAAATAAAGAAATTGTGCTGGAGTAGACAGAGATGGCTTAGATTTACAGTTCAAAAATTTAACTTTATTAAAAAAAAATTTGCAAGTTATATTTTAAAATGACCAGGAGGTAAATGTTTAGTACTTTAATCTTTTCTCTCTTTTTTTTTCAATTATAATCATGTATATTGGGGTTTTCACCATTATTTAATACTTGTGCTTGCTTTTAACCATATATTTACTTCTTTAGCTAAACTAACATTCATGTTGCTTTGCTTATGGCTTTTTATAGAAGTGTTGGGCATAACATTCCTCATTCTTCGCTTGCCATGACATCCATCTCATCAACAATGCCTATTTCTTCTCAGGATATGTTCCTTGGGTACCTTTTTTATGATATTTTCTCTCATATCATTTGCAAATGTTTGTAATTTTTTAATGATGTAGGTTTAGTCTATGTAGAATAGCACAATATAAATAACACATTTTTTTATTAACCCCTTAACCCATAATTTCGTAGAAAACGGTAATAAAAGTGCCTATTTTTTTTATTCAAGAAAATTACACAAAACTAAGTGTATGTTCAATATATGTATTTATTTTTAAATTTTGGATAAATTTTTAGCTTGAAATACAAAAAAAATTTAAGAAAAGCCTACATTTAGGGTTATTATGACTGTGTTGGTTATCCAGCAAAGAGAAAAATTTTAAAAAACACATTTTTTAAACATTAAAGCAGAATTTTATTACACTTATGCAAATGCAAAAACACATTAGTAATTCTTTCTCACACGTAACAGTACAGATCCATCATCACTGCTCTCAGATTCACTACCCGAACTTTCAAAACAATCAGTTATTTCAGAATCTCTCAAATCCATCTACACTTAAAGTAGAATTTCACTACTGATTCACTTCCTGACTAACTCCGTAATGTATACAATATTAAAATATATATATCATCACAGAATGTAACCCACGTTTATTCACCAAGAATGGAACGAAGTAGCTGAGCTAAAGTTACAAAAACATTTCACTAATATATATTTTGATTGTGCTAACATCTAGTTTAAAATAAAACAGCTATGTCTAAGCATGTTACTATTAATCTGGTATTGCCATCTGGTAAGATATTAACATGATTCTGGGCAAAAGAAATAGGTAGTTTTAATCTTTTTAACACGTTACTTCTAAACACTCCAGCCCGGAAATATCACGGCCCCCACCAATGCCCGGGGGGGGGGTTGCATCTCGTGATTTTTACGCAAACGAGAAGGAAGAGGTTAATAAATATGTATTCTTCCAATGACCAAGTTTTTAAAAAAAGATACTATTTATATAATAAAGGGAAGGTATATCCCTTATTTTCATAAGAACATTCAAGAGAAAATAAAGAACTGAACTTAATTTTAAAAATAATATTAAATAAGTGATTAAAAGTGAAATATGTTGTGCTTTAAATACGTTTAAATTTTGTATATTCTACACTGTAGCACTTAAAAAATTTTACCTTTAGCATAACATTATACATAAAATTAATATTTTCATACATGTTTCATTGAGTATATAAAATAAAATTAAGGATGCATAAATATTATTTTGAAAAAGGACAAAAACTTCAAAGTTAAAAAAAAAATCTAGAAGTATGATGTCACTACTTGTTCATTATTAGAGCATTTTTTTACAATGTGATCAATAAAAATCACTTTGTCCCCACTTAGAAGGTTTATCATTATCATCAGAATTATGCTTGAATGCAATTTAAGATTTCATTGATAATTGTGTTTTTAACTGAGGAATTACTTTTTCCAAAAATTAATATTCACTTAAATAAATCTTCAGATCCACTTGTGATTTTTGAGTGTGTTTTACATTTGGATCAGTGTTTAAACAATCCCAGACTTGCACCAAATTTAAGGCCGTCATAAAATTTCATTGTATTTTCATGATCCTGTATCATGTGAAAGTAAATCAACTACTGTGTAGAAGAAAATTGACTTCTTAGACAGTGTTTGCTTCAAAACCATGTAAAAAAAAGAATTGGATGTATAATTTTTTAAGGCTGTCTGGAGAAGGGGGAGGGGAGTAAAGTTATTTTGACTTCTAATGAAGGAACTTTCAAATTCCATATTTTCTTTTCCTATTTAAACTAAAATATTTTTTGGAAATTAAAATAAACATGAACTATTATATCTTTAATTTTTTGTCAGTTTTATGATTTGTGATAAATTTATTTGTATATGCTGTTTGATAAATTGGCACATGTATTTAAAAATTAAGAATCTTTATGAGTAGAAATTATTGAACTAATAATTCATCTGCATATAAAATATTTGTAATTTGTTTAACCAATTTAAAAATTATTTATCATTTTTGATTTTAACTAGTAATATTGTATATCTGAATGTAGTTTTAGGGGAGAACTTTTTTAATTGTTTTACATTAACTTGTCATTTCTTTAGTAAGAATTAACTTAAGTTGTTCAAATTGTGTTTAATTTTCGGGAGTATAATTTCCTCATTTGATTAATTAATTTTGAAAATTTTATGATTATACATAATTATAATCTTTCTCAGTGTCATAATTGTTTAGTTGCTGCTTGTTCTGCTTCTTTTAGCCTTATTATGTTCCTTTTATATGCTATGCCCTATTAAACAAGCTCAAGCTTATCCAAATGAAAATTTGTGCTAAAGCATCTGGTTAGAATCAAAATAAGGAAAAAGGTTTTCTATTTTAATTAAATCCTGTTTAGCTTAGCTCATTCTCTTAAATCAACAATGAATTTTTGAAAAAATATTTTCATGATCTTCGATTCATCTTACCTCTAACAGTTAAACTTTAAATCCCAAGTAAATGAAATACTTGGGCAAATAAAGAGTGAAGTGATTTAAGCAACATAAAATGCTGTATATGAAAATTAAGGTATGTTTCTGTCAGAAATTCCGCAAATGTAATTTTTATTGTGTGAACTACTGATTTATATTTGCCAACTTCTGAGGGGGAAAATAACATTAATTTTTATAAAATATGCCATACATTTTTTTTTTTAATTTAACTGGGCAAAATCCTTAACTATCAAAAAGAAACCTAAAATTTTTTTTTATCCTTTAATCTGTCTGTCTGTAGCATATACATGTATTAATATTTAACCTTCTATCCTATAACTATGAACCAGATTTACAAAAGCTTTTGAAAATATTTCCTACAGAAACAGACTAGTTTGTTTAGTGAAATATTTAGCAATTTTATTATTGTTTGCTTATTTACAAAATTAGATGTACTCCCAATTATTTTGCTTTAATTCATTTTAACACCTGCTGCCTTGGCATTTGGTTGAAAGTGCTTTTTTTTAGCAATGGCTTCTTATCTCCCTCTTTAGTTATCCTGATTTGGTCCCTGAAATGTCCCATTCCCGGCTTTTGCTCGAAGGAGCCTCCCATAGCTCCCCCTCCTCCTCTCATAGCTCTACATCTGAAGATTCTTTACACAGGACTCCTCAAAAGAAGAAAAGTATTAAGTCATCCTTAGGAAGACTGTTCAGTAAAAAGGACAAAGTCAAAGTGAAGGAAGGTTATGGGGTCACATCTCCAGGTAAGGATATGATATTCAATATGGATGAGTTAAGCTTTACAATCTATTTTTGTATTATTTTTCATTGCAAAAATTTTAGATATAAATTAATGATTCAAAAGAAGATATTTATTTATTTATGTTTTCTTAATATGTATGAATTTAATAATTTTTCAGTGTTGTAGAAAAAATGTGAAAATTGCTAATGTTTATTTCAATTTCAAAATAAGAGTTGTTTTCTACTTAACTTTCTGTATGATTCAGTTTTGAAAATTAATATATCCTTTTTAGTATCATGAAATTTTTAATTTTTGATGATTCTGTTTCTAAAGCTTAAAAAATGTATTGTTATTTAAATTAAGTTATTTTCATAATATGGAATCGGTTTTAATTCATTAGATAGCATGAATTAAAACACATCTTAGTGTTTGAATTCAGTTTTGTGTTAATCATTATGATTGTAAAAAATGGTGTGTTTTTTGTGTCTATACATATTTTGGGATTTTTTTTCCCACAGGAGTTACTTATATGGATGCTGATCCTGCTATAACTGATCCAGTGGGCATGACTGGTGGTATTGGGCAAAAGTCTGATCATGATAGGAGAACTAAAAAGAAGTAAATAATTTAAATTTATTTCAGATTTGGAGTTTCATTTGTGCCTTTTTAAAAAATACTTAATGTATAATTTATTTTCCACTATAAAAACTTCATTATATGTTTCCAGGCATGAACTTTTGGCTGAATCAATGAAAGCTGGAACACCTTTTGCGTTATGGAATGGTCCAACAATTGTAGCATGGTTAGAGGTAATTACATAGTACTTAACTATTGATTCAATCATCTTTATTTCTTTATAGTAAGGGGATTGTAGTATCAAGAAATTGTGTATTGATTTGCTAACTTTATTACTTTTTCAAACATTATAAAAGTATTCATTTTGCATCTATATTCATAATTTTTTTTTTTTTGTAGTTGTGGGTTGGAATGCCAGCTTGGTATGTTGCAGCTTGCCGAGCAAATGTTAAAAGTGGTGCAATAATGTCTGCCTTATCTGACACAGAAATTCAAAGAGAAATTGGTATCAGTAATCCCCTTCATCGTCTGAAACTACGGCTTGCAATCCAAGAAATGGTTGCTCTAACTAGTCCATCTGCTCCAAAACCATCTAGAACTGTATGTATTATTGTATTTGCGTTGCTGATATTTTTACTTTTCCTTTCAAATTGTTTAATTCTGGTATAATTATATTTATTCACATGTTACCACGAACATTTTAGAATAAATTTATATTTTTATTTTTTATACTACACGTCTTTCAAAGTTATTTCTTTTTAATATTTTTATTATTATGTTATTTAACTTAAAATGTTTATTTTTGTAAAAAAAGTTGCATTCTGTTTAATACTGTTATGTTGTTTTAGAGTTTAGCATTTGGTGAAATGAATCATGAATGGATTGGAAATGAATGGCTACCCAGTTTAGGACTGGCTCAGTATAGATCTACATTTATGGAATGTCTAGTCGATGCTCGAATGCTGGATCATTTAACTAAAAAAGATTTAAGAATGCATTTAAAAATGGTGGATGGGTTTCATAGGTGAAAATTTTTTTCTTGACATAAATTAAGGCTCTCATTATCTATTTCTAAAATAAATATGTTATCTTTATACTTTTACTTTTTTAGGACAAGTTTACAATATGGTATAAATTGCTTAAAAAGATTAAATTACAACAGAGAAGCCTTAGAAGAAAGAAGAAAACTTAGTGAGCATGAAATCAAAGGTAATTTTAATCAATAAAATTTATTTTTTTCTTTGCTCTTGTACTGAAGAATTATACAATATGCAACTTTATTTTAAATGTTATTTCATCTGGAAATAATCTGTAATTTTTTTTTACATCTTAAATGTGTATTATGGTTTATTCTTCAAAATATTGACTAATCACATTCTTCAAAAGTTCTGATATTTTTTAATACATCTGTAGCATGTTACATATTTCTTTTAATTAAAGTTAGCATTACCTATATCTATTTTAGATGTTTTAGTTTGGTCAAATGACAGGGTAATAAAGTGGGTGGACAGTGTAGGTCTCCGAGATTATTCTGTTAATTTACAAGATAGTGGAGTTCATGGATCTGTGATAGCACTGGATGAAAGCTTTGATCATTCAGCATTGGCTTTGGCTCTCCAAATACCTACTCAAAACACTCAGGTATGAATATTTATTACTTATTTGAATATTTTCTTTATAAAATTAATAGCTAGTATCTGATTTAAATGTTTTCATATGTTAAAGGGAGAAAAGAGAACATTTTTAAATAACTTTGTAGAATTTATTTTATATTACCTTAAAATCTATTGAATAATCTAAACTTTTCATTGTGGTAATGTAGCTTTTAAAGTTATAATTTATATTTTCTCATGTCCATGTTGTCACAAACTGAATTATGTGGTGTTTTATTTTGTTGGCTTTAGGTTAGGCAAATTTTAGAAAGAGAATTTAACAACCTATTATTGAAAGGTACAGAAAGGAGACCAGATGAGGTACAGTAATATTTGATTGCTACTACAAGTTCTAATTTTTTAACTGAAAAAATAAAGTAACTCTGCTCTGCTTGAAAAATAACAAATAAAATTGGTGTTTTCAAATTTCTGTACAATAGTGTTTGCTTTAGAATACTCAATATTGATTTGATTAGAAAGAACTATATATTTAAAAAAAATTGATGTGTTTAGCTAATCGTTCCTGAAAAATGCTTGTTCTAAAAAGAATTTTGTAAAGCATATTTATCACTTAATCTTTAATTTCATTAAGAAATATCTTAATTACAGTTTTTTAACTTCAAAATGTTTATAATGCAAAAAAAAAATTTTGTTATTATTAAATGAGTTCCAATTTTATTTTAGTCTAGATATAAACAAGGTTTATTTTGCCCATAAATTCATGTTTTTTAAGTTAAGTTTACTTTATTTTAACCAAATAATTTTATGCTTTTTTTATTTCCATGATTAATTGCAATAAATTTTTTTAATGAATAATCTTTTGTATTAGGGAAACTGCCAGTATTACTTATATTATTTAAATAATAAAACTTAGCTTGGAAAAAAAGATGTAATTTTGATTGAATCAATTGGATTGTATTCTTCATAAAATTCTTTGATCCTCATAGTTGAATATTTTTGCCTTGTAGAATCAACTTAGTGGTATATGTTTACAATTTAAAACTTTTAGTCAAACCAAATTACTTCAATTTGAAGCATGAAATTCAAGTTATTCTGTAGTCTTAAAATAATATATTTTAATCAGTAGAAAGTATTTCATCTGTTTTTATTTATGAAACTCCTTTTACTTTATTTATTACAATATTAAGTTATTCCCAATTTATGCTTAAAAAAGGAATTCCCATAAGCATGAATTGAAAATACTTTAGAATATAGCTTTAAATGCTTCTCTGCCAATCTTCCTTCTGTGATGATGACTTAATACTTATTTTTCTTTCTTTTTTTGATTAATTTATTCTATACCAATCCATCCTTTTGTGCATGGCTTTGCATCCTTTTCTTATTTTAGGAAAAAGGACTTGCATACTCTTGATATTTAGCCATTGCTGTTGTGAAGTTGCCTCATTGTCAGCTGCATTTAGTTCTGCTTGAAACGCATGCATTTAGTAATCCAGATCAGAACCTTGTGTTTAGTAAGGTTCTTGATGTCATGTTCGCTGTATTGTTAACATTTGCAGGCAGTCAAGCATCCAGCCCATACAGTGGCAGCTCATCACAGCGTACAAGGGGACAGACTTGTTTGAAAATGAACATAAAAGTATAAAAAAATCTATATATATATATATGTCCTGGTCAGCAGATTGTGAGAAGCAGCAGGCTGCTATGTTTCTTATGCATGTGTGTGTGTGTATAAAGAAAACTAATTTGTGGTGTACCTGAAGATTACAAGGGCTGTGCAATTTCTACAAAAGGAGTAGGATGCCAGCATTTAAAGCATGACTGGAGAGAATGCAAGAGGTTTTTTTAAGTTTGTTTGTTGGTGGAACCCGTGGATATATTTAAAAAATGCCAAAAGAAAACCAAAGAAGGCAATGCATACCTCCTAAAACTATCAGTACCTCTGTTGCTGTTATTTATTTCTTTTTTTTAAATGTATGTTCAAGAAGTTGGAACAAAAATTTTGAAATTATAATTTTTTTCCAAAAAAGTTTTTCATTTTAATTTTAAATTGATAATGTGGAACTTAAGATTGATAATCTATATCCTTGATACTTAAATGTGTGATCTGGTATAACTTGTATTTGATTATGTTTAATTTTACCTGTTAACCTGTTATTGTAAAGTCAAATTCCCATAATGTCTGGCAAGTAGAGGATTTATTTGAAGCAATGGAATATATTTAATGTCTATAAGAGTTTTTTTTAAAGAAAAAAGTTTGCCTTGTAAACTTTTGTGTTATTGAAGACTTACTAACATTGTAAAAGACTGAAAATATGAATTATGGCATTACAAAAAAAAAATAGCATCATTTCACCCATTTTTACATAGTACACTTTTTTTTTATAACAAAATCAAAAAACATTAAAGCATTCAACCATACAAATTTTAGATTATTTTTATTGAGTTTGGATACACATGTGTGTGATTTATTTCATTTTAAAATTTTAAAGTAAAATATGTGTTTCTGGAGTTGCTTTTTTTATTGAAAACAGTGGCTTAGAATCTTGTAATTTTTCCACCTTAATGTTTTTTGCAAATTGTACATAAGGAAAACACTATGTATTTGAATGCACGCTTTAACCGTTACCTTAGTGTATGGTTTTTGTTCAAAGATGCAGCTTGTGAATAAGATGAGTAAAGATATGTGTTATTAACTAGTTTTTATTGTAATCTAGATTTGTTTATGTGTACTTCTAGCATTTTATCTTTTTGTTAAAGTGAACTTCTTATACTCAAATAAGATACTAAATAATTGATTTTTACTTAAATTGGTATCAGATTTTCATACTCATTTTACATCTATGTTTACTTATAAGTACCTTACATTTTTCAATTTATATATTAAAACTGAATTCTACTTTTATTTTAATACTTTTATATTTATTAAGATTTTGACATTTTTGTTTCAAAAACTGTAATTTTTTTATTGAATTTTTTTCATTTAATTCCAGATTACCCAAAGTAATAATTATATCACAATTAATTTTTTTCCATTTTTTTAAAAATTGTCTTTTATAATGCCATTTGTTCTGTTGCAAAGGGCTATGAATATTTAATACTTTTCTAAAATTCTATATTTAATCATTTTGTATTACAAATTTTTTATGATAACTTACTGTAAAGAAATATTATCCTTCTTAAGAGGATTACATTTTGTAAAGAAATTATGTATTAATTTTCTGACATTATAGTGTTTACAAAGAATTAAATTGTTTGTATATGAAAGTTTATATAGAATGCATTACATCAGATGTAATTATCATATTGAAAAATAATAACCAAAATCTTTTGAATTAAATTATTTTGTTAAGCCATTTTGAATGCCTTTAGTAAATTTTTAGTAATTTTTTATTTACTGGATAATTAATAGTTATATATTATGAGTATCATGCAAAAAGCCTCAATCCTCACATGATGTATATTTTTTTACTGGGATAATACTGATAACAGATACTACCAATGTACAAATGATTTTAATCTCACTCACTTCTTTTATATATATATGGTTTTTAATTTTATCATAATATGCTGTATTCAATCCATAGTATAATGTATCATTTAATTATCTTTTACTATTTACTTCAAAGGTAGCTAATTGTAAATTTCTAAGGTAACTACAAACTCTTCCAATTTACTTAAAACATATCTTTATTTATTGTATTTAAATTGTCATTATTTTATAATGTTTAGTTATATTTGTTGAAATTTAAAGTCTGCAGAAAAATATTAAAGAAAAATTTTAGTCTTAACTGTGGTATTTTGTAACATTGCTTGTTTCATTATGCTTAGATAAACATTTTAGTTTCATAGTTATTTATGTATTTGAAGTATTTTGTTTAGTGTCTGTATATTTAAGAAAAAAATTTAACGTGTTTGTCCTTTTATGTATGTTGAATGTTTCATATATGTGAGCCTTCTATGCAACTCAAAGGTGGTAATTCTTCTAAATGAATTTTTTTTAGAGTTAACATCACAGTCGAACAAATACATGAAAAATAAGAAATTTTAATTTCGAAATCATGATACATGTATTGTTTTGCTTTATTTTGTGGTGCATTATTATGTATGGTATGTTAAATTAAATTTATATTTTTCTACAAAAAAATTTTTTGAGCACTTTGTTCAAATCTTATTTTTTGAATTATGACATTCTTAATTTTCAATCAGTTTTCAAAATTTATACAAAAGAGGATGGATTATAAAATCAAAAAATGATGTTTGATCTGTAGTAAAATGTATATTTGATCTATACATGATATCAAGGTAAAAAAATAAATATGGTAATTTGACAAAAATTCAGATATATTTTTCAAAAAGTTAGTAATTCAGTTCCATAATCAGCATTTAAATATATAGTTATTTTATTAAAGAAAAATAAATACTAATTCAATTTTATTTGATTAAATGTTTATTCAAATTTTTTCATTTTAACAAATTAAGAAATTAATTTAAAATCACATTATATAGAAGCAATATAAAATATATTTTATGCAAGTAAAAAATTAATGTATTCAGACAGAAGTGAGTTATGTAATAAAATATGCTTTTCTCTATAACATAGGGAAAATCAGAATATATTATTAACTCTTGAGCTTTTCTTTTTAAAAAAATAGGCCTAAGTCCTATACTTTAATATTCCAGGAAATCAACTTTAAAAGTGAAATTAATGAAAACTGTTAAAACTTAATGAACATTGATTCTATGTGATAATGTATAAGACATAAATGATCATGTTCAATTCAACCTAAGGACACTTTTATTTTTGCTTATATTAAGTTATCTAAAGAGTGAGAATATGTTCATGTAAGTAAACTGATAGTGATAAAGTGAATTTCAATGTAACCATCAAATGACATCTTTTCTCTCTGAAAACTTCAACTTAGATTTAGAAAAATTTTCAATATTTAAAATTTTCACCTTTTAACATTTCTTTAAACTATGTGGTTGCTATAATAAAGCTAAGTTTATTTTAACTATGTGAAAATTATATTAAAAAAAAAAAAAGAAAAAACGGAATGGAATTACTAACTTGCTGTTTTTTTAGTATCATTTTTAAAACATGTATTTAAGGCAAAGTGTTTTATTGTTGAAAGCTTCAATGTGGACATAGCTCTTCCTCTGTATGATACTCTGGGAAAAAGTATGTACGACACAAGTTAATATTTTGCCCACTGCCAAATATCCATTTCTGTGAGAGCATTGCTATGCAAAGTTCTTTTTTGAAATGTCCATACATTCCCCAGAGATAAATACTGTTGCTTCTCTATCATTCCCATAAAACACACATGCACAAACTATATTTCAAGCATATCATGCTCTGTTTGCTGCCTTTAACCTTGAATGAGAAATAACAATAGTAGTGTGATTTGTTTGATTGTCCATAAGCTTATTTGAACAGCTGGAAGAAGTATACTCAATTT
The DNA here is from genome assembly GCA_019973955.1 of Trichonephila inaurata madagascariensis. NCBI lineage: Eukaryota > Metazoa > Arthropoda > Arachnida > Araneae > Nephilidae > Trichonephila > Trichonephila inaurata. The sequence goes on along the minus strand of BMAV01004441.1, from coordinate 205,277 downwards.
CATCCATTAAGTGTAAATGTTTGTATATTCCATCACATAAAAGTTTCTATTTCTGAAGGTAAGAGGGATGATACTTTTTAAAATGAGATCCAATTGACTAAATACTTTTGTAAAAATTAAAATGTTTTTTTTTTCCTACTACAGTATTATAAATTGTTGTATTTCTTTATTATTAATTTCTTAGATTTTAAAATATTGTTGTTTTTTTTAGTTTTCATTATGAATCCCAGAAATAATTATTTAAAATTAAGATCTACATTGCAGATCAATCATCTTCAAATTCTTAAATTGAATTTTTTTTTTAACAGTCCCTCCCCCTTCTTCCTGAGTACTTAATTTTTATCAGACATTGTACTTGTTTTTTTTTTTATAATTCTAAATACTCATTTATCTTATTAATCCTAAATTTCATGGATAGTGCTTTTTTATCATTAAGTACATTTATGTCCTCCAAGAGGGAGTGATAAAGAGATTATATCTGGCTTCCAGTTGTTCAAAAGAGTTTGTTTATTAGCAATGTGCATGAGAGTATATTCACCTTCATTATGAAAATTTGCCAAGAAGCGACTGTCATTTTACACCAATGATTTTGTGTGTATGTGTGTGATAGATTCGTCTTCTTTCCTAAAAATACGACCAAGTGCTTCATCATCACAGTCATCTTTGTTGTACAAATAAGACATGAGCCTGTCTTCTTACAGTGGCAGTGTATTATAGAAAGCAATAGAAAAAATACAAAAATTCATTATAAAAAAATTGTTTCTGTTTTATTTCACAATATTTAATACAAACATTTTATTCCCTTTCTGAGAAAAAGGACAATTACATTGTTGTTGTTCTACCTCTTACTAATATATATATATATATATATGTATTTTAAATATTTAAAGCTCTAAAAATAACATAAAAAAATTTAATTTTTCAATCTTGATAAAAGATAAATGTGGAAAATAATGTTTTAAGAACACTTATAGAGGATATCAGAAATGTATATTTACACTTTTTTAAAAAATTAATGCATAAAACCATAAGTGCATATCATTGTTTGTAAAATTGTTCCATAAAAAAATATTCAAAAGAAAAGAAAAAAAACATTGCAATTACTAACCATTTTGAAATGTTTGCGATACCAATATACTACTCCAGACTTTTTAGTTAGGGGACAAAAGCTGAAACCTCAAATTCACAACTACTATATTTTATCTCAATATCTAACATTTTCTTACTCATAAAATGTATTGAAGTATTGCATTATCTCCCATCAATTTTGAAGTAAAAATATATTAATGCTAGCATCACAATTAATTTCACAATCAGTGTTTTGATTGTAAAAATGTTAAGAACAAGTGGGGAAGATAAGCAGTGTTTTAGACAATTGTAGGCATGTTTTTCACTATTAGTAATTTTAAATTCATTATTTTCCTTTTGAGGTTCAGTTAAAAGAGAGAAATTTGGAATTTCTGAAGTATTCCAACAAGGACAAAAAGATATTATAAATCTTTTATGGAACTTCAATTCAAGAAAGAACATCTCTAATTTTTTGATAATTTGGTCAAAAAATCATATTTGTTTATTTAAAAATTTATGTCCAAGACTTGAGATGAAGCCACTGAAAACATTGTTGCAAGCCTTTTGGTACCTTTGTCTTAATTTTTTGGAATTTATAATGACATCACACACAAATTAGAACATGGTCTTTTATAGTTAAATCCTAAACTATCATGTTAATATAACTTAAAGAACCTGCAGATGATACTCAACGATTGAAAAGTCCATGTAGAAATTAATATTAAGAATTATGAGTAACTAATAAGGAATGTTGATGGTTATTATGCTCTTTTTCTAATTGGAAAGAGAAAAAAAGCCGTATGTAAATCTATTGTAGTGAATCATTTATACATGATTAAGGTTATCAAGCAAATCATCTATTTGAGAAGGGGTTTCAGATCCAGTTCTCACCATGGGCCAAATTCTTAACAAGTAAAAAAAATAATGGCCGCAGTACATAAAAGCTCCGATGGTAGTTTTTCTTTCTTAATTTATCTAGTGATTTGTATCTTCATGCTGATATTGTTACTCTTTTTTTGAACAAGATTTAAATTTAATTATGAAAATTCATTAACTCTTAGTATTTACACATGTCATAAGCCGTGTGGACGATCGCATAAAAGAAAGAATGCCTCATTGGAGAATATTTGCAAACTATAATCCTAAAAAGAAAATCGCAAGATCTTCTAGTGAATTGTAGAATCAATGTCAGTGATTTTGGGAAATAAGTACTTAGGCTGTAGTCATTGAAATAATAAAGTTATCAAAAAGAGCCAATTTTATGAATTAGTTTATTCATTATAAGTCAGACAACTTGAAAAATTCGTCCTTCCAAAATCTCAAGACTGTCAGTAAAAAAATTTTTATACATGATTTTTTATCTCGATCAAAGAGTTGGAAGAATTTTCAATGAAGAGAATTTTGTAATGATTAAAATAAGTGGAAAGTAGAGAGCGTTAGGTTTGGTGGATGGAGTAGAACAACCCAACCGCGAGCTCCAGCAACTTTTGTCGTGTTATCAAAGACACACAAGACCGCATACTGTCCTGATAAAACATTATGCCCTTTCGATTCGGTATTTCTGAACGTTTTTGTTCTAGTGCGGTCTTTAATTCATCTAATTGAGAACAATACTTCACTGAATTTATCGTTTGGTAAAAGCTCACAATCCCACCAGACGCAGAGCATGACCTTTCGACGAAGACTAACTTTTTTGAGCCGCTGAGCGTGGTTCATTCTACTTTCCCCAAAACTTTTTTCACTTAATTTTATTATAAATTATCCATTTCCCGTCACTATATGCTTCATAAATGGTGCCCCCTCGTTACGTTTATAGAGTGAGTTGTGTGTGTGCACAAATGGAAATGTAATCCAGGTCGTATTTTTCTTTAAATCGTAGGGAATGCATACTTCAAAATGGTCTATGTACAAAAGTTTCCCAAAATGCTCGTGGATGGCGGATTTTGATATTTGCAACGTTATTTTGTGTCTGTTTAAATCTGATCAACATCTGTCGGCTCGATGGCTTAAAGGTAGCCTTCCCGCCTCGTAAGACCAAGGTTTGGGATTCAATACCGGCTGTAGTCGATAGATTTTCTTACCGCCTAGTGTTTATAATAGCTGACTTGAAATGAATTGCCCCGAGAGCTCTATTTTTGAACCAAGACTCATTGCCAGAGCTCTTAACAGACATCTCTTAGAGTTGGAGAGCTGATTCTTCCGATGGAAAATTGTATAAAATGTTGCAAAAACGGAGGTAGTCTTCACTAAGAGAAAACTCATGACATACCCAGAAATATTCCTACACAACGAACAAATTATTTGGTCTCAGCACACCAAATACCTTGGTGTCACGTTGGATAATAAACTCACTTTTATATATATATAAACACTAAACTTTAAACAATTTTATTAAAAAAGCTCACACGTTGACCCCTTTAATTCATAGAAGATCGAAATTAAGCAGATCTAATAAACTACTTATTTATACTCAACTTATAAGACCAATAATTACCTATGGCTGTCCAATCTGGGGATTCGCAGTAAAACACACACATCCAGAACATTACACTACGGCAGATCTTATGCGCCAGATGGTACATGAGAAACTCTGCCCTCAGAAAAGCCATAAAGTTTGAGACCATTCGACAATTTATTCAAAAGCTGTCGAAAAAGTTTTCACACACATTGATAACCCAGACAACTCCTTCCAAAAAAAATCGAGAAATACATACAGACCCAAAAACATTCTAAATTAATTGTTTTAACTCCTCCAAAATTTCTCATTCATTTATTTTTTGCAGTTGACACCACTTTTCAAAATTTTTTCCAAATTTATTTCGAGCAAAAATCTTCACTTCACTCAAGTTTCAGATACCCGCGACCAATAGGAGAGCTCCGTTGGCCGTATGACCTCTGGAAGCCCTCGCACCCGGACACGACAACAGTACCCCTCCTGAAACCGAAGTCAACCCATTAACACAATATCCATTCACACAGCTCCCTCTTACTAACGCGAGAAAGGAGCGAGCATTTCACAAATTCTTACACTCACAACATGCCATGAATAGCTGCTCCCCCACTGGTCATGCATCGCTTTTATTGTTTTCAGAGCACATAGTCCTGTCGGACTCTAATCTCCTTTCCTGGAATAAAGATGACTGTAACAAGTTTACTACTACACTACCAATTTGCCCATTTTAATAAGAAATGAATATGAAAAGTTTACTTTAAAGAATTAATAAAATTCATTAAAAAAAGAAAATTAAACAAAAAGCTCTTCCAATAATAATAAGAGCTCAATAATGAGCTTCTAATAATAAGAGCTCAAAAATGAATGTCTGAAAAATCAGAAAGTGGACGGAGTTAATCTGGCTAATCCGGGTGCAGCAAAGAACCGAAGAAAGTGCAGAGAAACATATGAAAAATGGAGAAAAGTTTTTTAGTATTCAAATACTTTTAATACATTTTGCTTTTAGTATAGTTATTAAATATATACGCAGTTTTAGTTTACAGTATTAGATTTAAGCTTAATTTATACTTTTGTTCTTAGTTTATACATGATTATTTCGGATAACAATACAATAATTTAATTATAATTAATAAAAATTAATTGATTAAAACTAATTATTTAAAGAATTACAAATACAACCACGTTGGTATCATTTTGGGCGACTTGTGTCAAAACTTGAATTGGTTTTTTTCTCGCGATGTAAAGCATTCAGTTGAACTGAAATTTTATATACACGATTGTTATGGATAAAAATACGGTACTTTAATGATAATTAATAAAAATTAATTTCCACTTAATGTTGTGATTCTGTCATCCGTATATACATATTTATATCAGTTATAACTATTTAATAAGAAGTAGCTAAAATAAAATTTTTCTTCGATCTAAGTAGGAATTGACTTAATTTTATATATATATATTACTTGTTTTAAGTTAAAGGAAAGAAAGGATTTCATTTTGTTATATGATAGCAGATGCAAATCCGAAAATGCCGCCAAAATACTCAGTCGAATGATACACGTGGATATTTGTTGAGCCTGCTATCATGTGATTATGACGTCAGATGAGTCGAGTCCATTGCATTGTCCAAATTTCATTACAATAATTTTTTTTCTGTCAGTGTAATTATAAATATTGCTCATATATTAACAGGGGCGGCATTTTGATCGAATTTGAGAAATATTTTTTTTTTGTTACAAAATTTTTTATATATTTGAAATATTATTGGGTGGGAATTTGGTATATTATTTAACATATCTTATTTCCTTATTTTGTTCTCTATATGTTTAATGCTAGTTTTCTTTACTGTTGAAACTTGAAGGGTTCGAGGTGGGAGTATATATTAAATCATAAAATTTGATATGTTTACATATCTTTCGCTAGTAACATTCTTCCCAACCCGGAGTGAGGTCACAACGGACATTCGTTTTACCCATACGATGTCCGGTACCAGCTATCCAAAAGGGAACAAGGGTAATTAGAATTTTTGGTAGAAAGAGAGCCACATGAGATGTTTTATATTAGTCTCGAGTGTAGTTACTATAAGTTAAAATAAAAGCTTGTGATCCCCGCTATCAGTAGACTGTTTTTCGAAGAAATTGACCTGCTGAAATGGGCGATTCTTTCTCTTATCTTTTACTCGTTTCAAATAATAACAGATAATTTTGTTCTTAATTTCGAATTATTTTGAACCTTTTAAGACTGAAAATAATATATATAGTTGTTAAGCTGCCTTTTTGTTCGTAAAAATTATTCTAGCTTTATAGATGTGTACCTATGTGAGCAATTCATCTTTTTTAGTAATAACTTTTTGCTTTAGAGAGAGAGGGGCGGCATTTTCCTATTTTGTCCGGGGCGGCAAAACTACTAGAGCCGGCCCTGATAGTAATTAGTTGCAATCACGCTTCTTTTGTGTACATAACTGTATTGTCAAATGAATGTGAAGCCTATAATCTACAGAAACTACAATTTCATGTATTTGCAAATCATTACTGACAAAAGCCGTTACATATTAAATTTCGCATTTTTTGAATGTACGTTGTAATAATAATCTCGTTCAAAATAAATATTTAAAAACGCACTTTAGATCTTTGTATTAACAAATGTTACATGAATTTAAATGTGTGATTTTCTTAATCAAAGGAGAATCTAAATAAAAAAAGAAATGGAATCTCAAGATGAAATCACTACTACACCTCAAAATAATCTTTCAGATAATAATTCGGAAGAGGATACTTCTCCGAAGCTAAACTCTGTCGATAATACGAGTAGAAGCCATCCAAATAATTCTGTTTCTGAAAATACACCTCCAGTTTTATTCTCGGGTTATTCAAATAACTTTTCACAGGATCGTGAAAATGAGAAGTTTCAAAATGAAAATATTAAAAGCAATTCAAATAATCAAACGGAAATAGATTTGTTTCTTAATTCTTCTTTCATATCTTTTCGTAACGAGGAAAGTAGCTTACAAGCTGTAAATTGTTGCAAATCATATCAACATTTCAATGAATCAACGAATAACGTGGCACCGCAGTTGCCTGTGAATAACAACCTTTTATGTAAGTATATGGACTTTACAAATGATTCTTTTGTTATAGATTCTAATGTAAAACGTGAAACAGAAGTTGGCAGTCTCAAACAGTTGACCCAAGATTACTTATCAAATGTGAATCAAGCGCTGGACGACTGCCATACTTCAGAACTCGAACAAAACCAAGATCCTACGACACATTTTAATTTTGACAAAAGTAAATCGCGCTCATCTGTATCTTCTGTAAATGAATACACTAAAAATATACACAATAAATTAAATAATCAGAAATTTAAAAATGAAACTCAGAACTATGTAAATATTGAAACAAATTTAACCCAAAGAAAAAAAGGCGCTTTATCTTATTCCACAAGTCAAAGAAATAACATTAAAGAACATACCATAGATAACGCAGAAGTGATAAATAATTTTACGACAGAACCCAACATGATATTTCTAGAAAATAATGAAATCTCTCAAGGATTGTCCAAACATGAATCTGCAACTAAACGGCAAAAACTAAATTTTCATACAGACGAAACTGAGAATAATTCTCGTTACGTTCATGACATAAATCCATTTGCGTCATTCAGAGGATTTGGTCCAAGAAAGGTCGAAACTGAAAATAAGGATACAGTACGGCAATTTTACAATGCAACTACGTCAAAATGTAACGTAAAACAATCTGTAGCGAAATTAAATGAAATAACTGATTTTCCTGATATAGAGAAAGGCACCGAAAACTTTGAAGCAGACCAAATATTTCAAAAGAATCGTGAAGAAACACTCAAACTACACAAAGTTAAATTCACGTGTGTGGATAAGCATTCCAGTTTTAAATCGAATGAAATGGTAGAAAGTTTTTCTAATAATGTTACGGATAATTCAAATTCGTCTGTCAAGCTTGAAAATAAAGAAACAAGCGAAAATGAAACAAGGTTAAAAGATATCGTAACGCAATCAAATGATACTTGTTTGGAATCTCTGAAAATAAGGCCAGAGGAAAAAACGCGTGAACAACAAAACGTAACATCATCTACTATTTCAAATAATATTTGTTATAAAGATCAGAAAAAACTTCAGTTTTCTTATGATCAATCCAATTCTCATATTTCTAAACAGCAACAAGAAATTGTTAATTTATTGGAAGACGTAAATAATGAGATAATTTTACAATCCACTCCTATTGAACATCACAGAACTGTCACAGATATGTCTAATGAATTTGAAAGTTTAAATAGTCCAGAAGTAAAAACAGGATGTTCTGATCGCAATTATTGCTATAGAAACAGTACTGAATTATTACATACGATTAGCCTTAATGATAATCCTTTGAATCTAGAGAACAGTAAGATGCATGATAATGAAACATTTAAAAATAACCGTTTCATTGAAGAAAACATCTCGGTTTATAATATGAAAGGAGAAGAACGTAGTTTGTCAAATGCCAACGGTACCTTTGATAAAGGAAATGTAAAAACTTTCACTACTCCTGAATTTATGTCTAATGAAGCAAAATCAAATAAGCTGAAAGACGTAAAGTGTGAAGATGAGTCTCAAGAAACTAGAAAAAGGCATTTTAATCATCATTCCACGGTAAATGATAAGATAGCGGAACAGTATGGGGTTTTAAATAATAATCAGCTTCAAAATACCCTACAGGATGAAAGAACTTTATATGACGAATACTTAAAGATTACTAACAAATTTTTTGAATCTTATGGTGGTTTTCCACCGAATATAAGTCTTACAACTGAAATTCCTATAAAAACTGACGCAGAAAATGGAAACGAAAATCTTCTTTCTAGGAAAAACGAAGCATACACAATTTCCGAAGAAGAAATAAACAATAAAAGTAATTTAATTAACCTTGAGTGCAATGGCAGTGCAGTTAGTAACCTCGAACTTGATGATGAAACGTTAGACATAAATTACAACAAAAACTCAACCTCTCAAAACGGTTCAGGAACAATAGAATCTTCTCTTGATAAAATGAAAAATACGAAACATGTTAATAGTCCGGCAATTTTTAATACGAATAGTAACACAGATGAGTTAAATAATTTTGATAATGTTAATGAGGTTGAAAAAGTGTCTTCCTTATTAAATCAACGAGAGACTAATAACATTATTATGTCTGAACATAATTATAGTTTTAACAGCTTTGATATTAATAACTCAGAATGTAAATTTGAGAATCTCTTGACAATTCCTCTTTTAAACTCTTCAGAGACAGATGCCAATGAGAATAATTCTGAAAGCAGAATTATCTGTAACGAAGAGACTAACACACTTATTCAACATCATAAAATTAAAACAAATAATAAATCTGAAATCAATAATTCAAAAAAGAATGAAAACACAGATAATCAACCGTTTTTGGATTCCGGATGTAAGAATAAATTAGAATATGTATTTTCTAATCCAACAGTGATATATTTAAAACGTAATACGGAAACTATTCATGAGTATAATTTTAAGAAAACTTTCAACTCGGAACAGTTAGATGACACTCTCATTAAAAATGATAATGCGCAAGATTTAAAAAACTTTCGAGACAGTTCTACTTCTCAAAATATTATTGAGGAAAAGAAACAAACAACAAGGTGTGTAGATTCTCAAGAACACGTTGAAAAGAATATAAGTTTTGATCAAAGCCCTGTAAAAGAAACTATTAGTGTGTCTGACACAGAAATGTCTACGGAAATGAATATGAACAATTCAAATATTTCATATACGGATGTAAAATCCTTTAATATCAGTCAAACTTTGAATGTTGATAGCACAAATAAAGGTAATTCTTTAGTAGATGAAAACATAAATTCGACGGAATATATCTTAAAATCTTCTGGAGAATTAGTGTTAAATAATTCTGAATCCAGCAATAGCAAACAATTAAATAAATGTATTGATAGCCCTGAATTAATACAAATGACAGAAAATAGATCCACCAACTATTCTCAAAATTTTACATTTAATTTATCTGGAAAACATATTAATTTTAAAGATACTAAGTTACGACGAATACCTTTCGTAAAACTTACGAGATTAACAGATCAAGAAATCAGGTCTGCAACTTTAAATCCTCACCTAAACATATCTATCAATAATTCCAAATCAAATTCTGAGTATATAGACTCTCGCCAAAGTAAACATACATTACGATCAAATGATGAGAAATGTTCCTTACCTTCTCCAAGTGCAGCAACACAGCATGATTACAAAAACAAAGCAAGTTGTGAAAATAATCAGTCAACATCATTCAGTCAGAATTTTCAAACAATTAGGAAAGGAGATTTTATTTCAATGGATAACTCAAATGAAAACATGACTTCCAGTTCCAGAACGAAGACATCAAGAAATAAAAGTATAACTAAATCAGATGTTCAACTTTCACACATTTTGCAACGATATTCCAGTGCAACTCCTGGTACTTCAACTTCAAGCGATTACGATTTTGGTCCTAAAAGATTTATCGGCCAAACAACGAAGGAACAGCCTGGTTTCTCTTTTAAAGATAGCACTGAATTCTCATCATTTTCATCTAACATATTTGATTACATCATGACAGCCATTAAAGAATTAAATTGTGGAAATGGATGCTGTGTACCCGATATATTAGCATATGTTAGACGGAATTCATCTTCCACAACTGCAAATTTATCATATGTTCGAAAAGTTTTAAAAAATGCAGCTGCAACGGGATTAATACATTACACTAACGGTAAATATATAATAAAACGTTCATTTGATTCAACAGACACTTTGGGACAAAAATCCGCTAAAAGGAAAATGGATAACACAAATGATTCGAAAAACAGATTACTTTCAAAAAAAGTAAAACCAACTCCAAGGCTTAGATGTTCAAAACGAATAAAAACAACACGCCCAACAAGGAAAACTGCTCGTAAGTAATTGCATCGTTGCCGAAAATCGTAAATTTATACATTTTTTTCCTAATGCTATCAATTTTGATATTTTCATAATTTATTCGATGATCGATCATATAAGTAATTTTGAATTTTTTTTTTTTTTTTTTTTTGATTTTATTGATAAGAATTAAATGAGAAAAGAAACAAAAATGTTTGCATTTTCTTCTTTTTTTGACAAAAATTTAGTATCCAGTAAATTTGGGATTTTTTTTTAAGTGTATTTATGTTAAGTTCAAAATCAGTGCAGCAGTGATAAGCATTTTATTTGTTAGAGTCAGAAACAGGGGCGTAGCTACCGTCGTATCAAAGTAATTATGTGTAAGCAAAATGTTAAAGGGCCTCCGAAAAAAGCCCCCAAGGAATTTTGATACAAGACTAGCTACGCCTGAGGTCATAACTCATTTTTGAGATATTAAGGGTAAAACTTTTCTCGTGATTATTAAAAAATTAGTTTTAATCTGTACAATGTTTTTATAAGAGAATTTGTTTAATCAAGTATAAGATGCTTGATGTGCTTTGAGACCAGTAAATCTTACTGTTAGCTGCATAGATGTTTGATGGCTGCTTTGTATTGTGAAGAAAAAAGAAGACCACCTCAATTTTATATGCATTCAGCATAGTTTTTTCCATTTCGAGAACTAATATTCTTTTCACGTAATATGTCTTCAGTGTCTCCGTGTTATGTTCAGCAAGGCCGATCCTAGCAGGTGTACACCGCACGCGAGGAGCCACATGTGGTATTATCAATGAAGCAAATTTTTTTACCAATCTCTCAAAATAAAACTTATAAGTCGAATAAATATGCTGAATTTTAAATAGTTATTGGAAAATCAAAATAAGTCCCAATTTACCGATAGCATAGCACAATTTCAGAAAAATAGAATGTTAGTGCACAGTATGTTGGTCCACACACATTGTCCATTAATGTATAATCTTTACACACATCTGTTAATTGACAGCAACGGGGCAGAGTCAGCAATAGAAAAGGCTTTCGTGCATATCAGTGGCATTGTGGATAGATGCTTTAACAAAAGTGTCTCAATAAAATGATATTTGCGAAGGTTGCTTTACTAAAATGTCAAATATGGTTAATATTACCTAAGACATAAGAGTTAGGGAAATTTAAAGAGTTTTCAATTAAATAATAGCTCATAATTTAGAAAAACGAAATAGAGGAAAGAAGTGATTTTTGAGTGTATTTGCATTTTTATTTATGTTTTACTTTTCCCTCTCATACAGGTAGATGAGTTTGTAACGTCAACATTATGTATTAGTCAAAATATGACAAAATCTCTAGAGGGGCGGCACATTAGGTCTTTGCACTCTGCCGGCCGACATTCTAGGATCAGTCCTGATATTCAGAAGCGTTGTGTTCAAGGATATTTCCATGTTATCTGCTTACATGCAGACGATCAGGTATCCGGAAGTAGGGATTTCGTTCACAAAAATGATGAACATAGGCCAAGAAGGGACCTTTTAGAAAATCTTACTAACAGTTTTTGTGTGTGTGTGGGGGGGGGGGGATCTGAGTAAAAATAATTTACAGCTGCGTAAAATTTATCATGATTTCAAAACACACGTCAGTAGAATATTTTATCAATCCATGAATATAAACATTGAACTAATTTGAAACAGGAATTTGAATAATTTTTTTCTGAAGTAAATAATCTTACTTCTTCAGAAAGTGTAAATCATTCATTAGATACAATCAGCACATAGATACTAAGATACTTATCCATGGTTTGACAAAATTTCAATTCACACCCATCGATCATCAATTGCAAGGCTTTATCAACAAATCATCATGAATTGGTGGGCTAAGGGAAATGGAATATATTGTTCATTTTTTATGAGTTTATAAACTAAGATATTTTTATTTGGGCAATTATAGCGTTATCCAAGTTAATATTGATGAAACAAATGTCTACAAAATTAAATTGCCATTAATTTAAGCAATATTTCTGTATAAATAAATAAAAGAATATCGTTAAACTTGAATAAAATGTACTAATCTGATTCAGGATTAACGAAATGTTGAGAAAAAAATGTTTAAGTAAATGCACAAAATTTCGCATTTGAAAAAGAAAAATCAGTATTCTGAAAAAGCCTGTTGAACCCCGTTACCACTATTTGTCCTCGCAAATAAATAATGGCTGTCGATGTACATTTTATTTTGGAATTTGGCAATATTTTTGCTTGGGTTAAAAATATTCCTTGAGAATATACATTTGTGTGAACAGCGATTTTTGTTTTCTATGTATCGTATGCGTTTTAACGTTTGCTGTGGAGTAATTTAAATAAATTTAAGCCCCGTTTACATGGACGAAAATTGCCAGCAAAATACCGGCATTGATCCTCTCTAGACCACGAGTTGTTATTATACCGTTTTGATTTTTGTACCTGCTTTGGAACAGCGAAAATGGGGAGAAAAGCAAGTTCGTTTTCAAATTTTCCCATCATGCATTGCGACCGAGATTCATTTATTAAAGATGGTTGCGGTTACTGATTGTGCACGTTAGTCCACTGAAGAGAGAGAGAGAGAAGAACTTTAATTAACATCTAGGGAAATAAGAAATACAACAAAAATTTGATGGAACTGCCCAGAATTCGGGAGTGTATAAAAAAATATTTGTGACGAATTTAAAAAAAAATTGATATGCTAGGACAGATCCACAAATTCGAAGCAAAATAAAAGCTTTGAAACGGGACTTTTTCGGTACTAATTTGATATAGGAGTAATACACGCCAAGTTGTCATGTTCGCCAAGATGGGCGATAATATTATAATATGGTTTCTATGATATTTCTATTGTTTAGTGATGTGGTTACCATAAGGATGACGTTTATTATAGATAACTTTTGTTTCCTTTTTTCGCGGTAATCATTGTATAGCCATGGGAATTTTTTAACCAATGTAAACCAGATTCTGATGTCAACGGGCTGAAAAAAAATACCGGTAAAAAGCTGGTCTTTCTCCCCAACCCCAATTCACTGACAATTTGTGGGTTTGCATGTAAACGGAGTCATAAAAAGAAACTTTCGGATTTTTAATCGAAATTTTTGAAAACATCAAATCACTGAACCCATTGCCAATGCGATTACATTTTCAATTGGTTAAAAAAAGTTTGCTTAATTTGAGTTACACAATTGAGTTTTTTTTTAATGAAAGAATTTTGTTTTTAAAAAAGTCATTAATTGCTAAGGATAAAAAAGTAGCTAGCGTTGTACCATTTTGCAATCTAAAATGGGTCATCTTTTGAAATAACTAGTCTAGGGCAGGAGTCGGCAAACAACATATCGCGAGCCGCCTGTGGCTCTTCAGACTTCTAGCTCTATGAATTATTAAAAAAAAAAAATATATATATCTACTAAAAGTTATTTTTTCTTTCCTCTTTTATAAATATTCTATTGAAAAAAACTAACCTTCTTTGCTTCCAAAATTAATTTTAATGCCTTAAGAGACTTACGTATTAAATTCTCTTCATTGACAAAGTGTATTGAGAATTAATGAAAATAGTTCTAAGTTAGTTAGCTGTAAAAATCTAATTTATTAGTAGAAATGCCACCATGGGGAGACATTCCTCTAAATGTCTACCAGCAACGTTTGCTTATTTGTATACATGAGAGGGAGCAATCTTGAATATGAACAAGAGGTACTACATATAATCCCTCAACGTAAGTGACAAATCAAATTTCCTATTTTGTGACATGTTTAAGGGTTGATAAAGAGAGTTGAAATGATTTTCATATACCGGAACAATCAAAGTCAATTTTAATTAGTAAAAACGTGAACTTTCAGAATATGGTTATAATGGTATTATTCGTAAGAACATTTGTTCACGACTCTTGGAATCTTAATTCAAACTTTGTAATATTTTGACATTGGTTGTTCTTTCATAGAGCCACAGAAGTAACATCTTCGAAACTTAGTTTTAGAAGGAATGGAAAATGTTACTTTGTGTAAAGATTATTTTTAATATTATAAATGAAAATGCTAATTGGAATACAATAGTCTTGATCACGATTGCTACCGAAGGCTCCCCTTTCTCTGTTGCAGCCCCTAAGTTATCTTGTTTTCCTTACAACTCTGTTCTTCTCTTTAAAAGTTTGCCAACCACTGGCCTAGGGTTGTATGTAAGGTCTTTCTTTTTATGGAGAATCAAAGTTAGGAAACATCATTTTTTCACACCAACTCAAACTACATAAATTTTTACTAAACCAGTAATTTTTTTGCTCGATTTGTAATTGTGATCAACAGCACGCCTGTGTAAGATCACGCTAGTGAAAAAATCCTTGCGAAATTTCTGGTCACAGTACTTAATGCTGTGAAGGAGTGTGTCAATAGGTATTTTTTATAAATTATTTTGCTAATAAAAAAAAATCGCTATGAATGTTATAGATAGAAAAGAACAAGTGTGTCTCGCACCATTTTTGGAATCTTAGCGAAATGAGCCATGTTTTGAGAAACTTGCCTGGAATTGTATGCAATATTTTTCTTTTTAGTTTAGTTATTCAAAGTTAGGTGACATCATTTTCTCCAACCCCGATGCAAACAAATTATGTTAATTTCAACTTAAACATCAGTTTTTTGCTGTACTTGTGATTAATATCAAGGCTATGTAAGATCACAAAGGAAAAACCACCGTCAAATTCGTGGTGGTGTATTCTTAATTTCGTTTTAAATTATATAACTGTGTTACCACTTACATATGCAAGCCACATGTTATGCAATGTGGAGCATGAGGAGTTTTGCAAATTAATTAAAAAAAAATCGTGGTCACAGTACTTAATGATGTGATGGAGAGTGTCAATTTTCCACATTTTCAAAAACATACTAGTAACCAAATGAAACGGAATACCCCCTTCCAGAACTGATATGACTCCCCCTTCACCCCGTGCCCGCTCGACGTTGAGTTTGGGGACACCCTGTTATGAAAATATACTGAAAAGGTAGAACGCGCCCGGCTTTTGCTGAAATATTTTTAACACAAGTCAGGAAATAAAAAGTTAATCTCGAAACTAATTCGATGATAATTTAATTAATAGCTGTGATATTTTTTCTATATATATATATATGAGTATTGAAAATAATAATTTGTAATACAAACACACATTTGTTATTTCTCAACAGATAATTTATTATATGAATTGGAGATTAATTCTTATAGAATGCCATCACATAAGATCCCTTAAATCAGAATCCCGGCTAAGCTTTCCTTTATTGGTCAAATGTATTGAATCCTTCAGGGGAGAAATCGAGTAAGGGCAAAATTTGTGACGTATTTTTGAATGAAAAACAGAACTTGAATTGAGCAAGTGAGTAATTTGCCGAGATACTTTAACGCCCGTTTTTGAAAGTTGGCATTAATTTCACCGGTCTTATAACTACGCTAAACTAGAGAAGAAATTGCAACTACGTTAAAAGTACGCATCGCAATATTTATATGCTTAAGAAACAAGGCAATGCATTCAGATGTCGTCAACACAAAAGTCGGCCACCTTCACACCAAACGATTCCGAGTCTGTAGCGATCTTTCCAATTCACAGCGATTCTGAATGAACAGAGATTTGCCTTCACACCGCGACGGGTCAATCATTCTTCCATCAGTTGCTGACGAACATGGATGCTGTTTTTAATGTTTTAAGACGATTCACGTTTCAAGCTATTAATTTCACAACTGTATCCTTATTCATTTATTTACATATTGAAATACATAAAACAAAAAATATAAGAACGGTTTTATTTATTTATTGTTTTTTATATTTTGCCTGAGAGTATCAAGTGTAATTATAGTCTGAAAAGTAGTAACAAATAATGAATATGTATTGTGACTATATTATAATGCAATTACTTTTACAAATAATATATCTAATGTTTTTAAAAGGTATTTCAAATGTTGTTGTATACTACAGGTTTTGTAGCATTTAACAACTATTTTTTTGATTATGTATTTAAAAATGATTTGCTAATACATTAATGAATTAAAAATTTTACATGCCATTTATATTTTGTTTGTTTCATACAACAAAATTTGAGATATATGTAGTAATAAAATGGAATCTTTTTAAAAAATTAAAATTATCGACAATATCAGTGTTTTATTTTATTTTAGCATTCTTATAAATATTTAATTTTTTTCTCTCCCAAAATTAAATAAATTTTTATCAAATTGATCTCTGAAGCTGTTTCAAACATCCTTCAGAATATTGCCGCCCCCCCCCCAAAAAAAAGCACACACACACATTTTGCTTTAAAGTATTAAAAAGTGAAGAATAAGGTTTTCAAATTTCTAAAATTGAATAAAACAATACATGCAAATTTAATTTTATTATTTGTGCAAGAATAGAAGGGATAAAATACAGCCTACACACTCGGCGACAAGAACTGGAGCTAGTTTACATAATGAAAAAGAATACTATGAATACCAAAAATATACGCGCCATCTATTGGCATAAAAACAAACTCATATGCTAACCCTAACAGAGAAATTCATTATCTTCAAACATTTGAAATCAGTTTCTTTAATAGAAACTTTATGTGAAAAAATCACTAACATAAAAAACAATAAAAATAAACACTCTTATTTGTTTGAATTCGCTTTTTCTTTAAGAAATAACTTCCGGCGGCTGGTGATTGAGTGAAGAAAATCTGACCTGCCGAATCACGCGTAAGTCAGAATGACGGTGGATTGAACCGGTTTCGGTTGGTGTGAAGCGAATCTTCGCTTATTTGAGCGGGAAATTACGAAGCCGAATCTTGGTCGATCAGACAAGTTTGATGGTGAATGAATCGGAGTCGTTTGGTGTGAAGGTAGCCTTACAACTGTGGTGTTCCAAACCAATCTCCCAATATGATTCAGAGTGCCACACAGAAAGAAATATTTAAAACAATTTGATTCCCGCGGGAATGCATGCAATCAAGGAATAGAAGTCAAAAATATAGATTTAGTTGTGTTATATATTTTGCATCATTTAAAAAGATATTTATCAAAATAAAATATAAACATTCCTTCAGTACAAATAAAAATTGTAACAATATTATGTATCTTTAAAACATTTATTAAAATAAGAAAAAATATAAATATCCTTTCAATATCAATAAATATTTTAATGCGAGCCCTGTGTCTAGATCGTGAGTTCTACATTATATTGCAATATGAAGGATATAATTTATGACTTTCGATTTGACGCGACTCTGCAGTTGGTGAGTGAATATTAACGTTGCACTGTTCAGCTACACGAGGGCTTTTGACCACGGACCTCGTAATTTTGAACCCTGGTCAAGTGACGAGGACGACACCTGAGCTGAAACTCGAAATATAGAAAAAGGTGGGGAGTTGTATCAGATCTGGATAGGATCATAAAAAAAATCTTTTCTCCTCCAATAGTGGGCGACTCATCGAGACCTGTCTTGATGTGGGTGGTACTTCACAAGCAACATCGTAAGACCAAGAGATGTCTTGGTCAACCCAGATTTTAATTAGCCTTTTCTCTTTCCTAATTTTAACCCTTTTTCATTTTTTCCCTGCAATCCAACTCAGTTGAATCGCAGAATCACTCTGATTGGCTCACCACTCTCGCAAAACTACTTATACCCTATTAGCTGAACTCTTGGCTCGGCCAATAGGAACGCTCCCTCTCACTTTTCTGATCTGACTTCCATTTTATGATAATTTTCCCGCACTTTCTGAGCGACGGTTCCTTGCTGCACCCGGATTGGCCAATTTAACTCCGCCCACTTTCTGACTTTGCAATTTCTGATTTTTGAGCTCGTAAAAGAGCTGTTTTCTTTTTTATAAAGTTATTGTATTTAAGTTCTTTTTCATTAATGTATTTCAAATTTTTAAGTTCCATTTCAATTCAAATTCCTCTTTAAAATGGGCAATGGTATAACTCGTTACAGTCATCTTCATTCCAGGATAGGAGATTTAGAGTCCGACAGGACTATGTGCTCCAACAAACATCCCAACGACAAGCAACATTGAGAATGCGATCAATTTATTTCCCATTCCTTTTTGATAAAGTTGGACAACATTCAACTGCAGATGGTATATTAAATACCAAAACAACTATGTGTCCGCAAAATGAATAATGACAGTCGACAAACATTTCATTCCAGAATTAGATTTTTTTAATCATGCTTTAAAATAGTTTTGAATACAAGTTAATTTATGTGTTTTAACATATCTTTTGCTGATTTGAAAGAAAAAAAAACAACACTTTGACGAGATGAAAACTATCTTTATCAGCCTATAAATATTGAATGCAAGAGTTTGAAAGAATAGATAATTAAAGCAAATCAATTGCAAAGAAAACATAAGACAATTCTTATAAATTTAAAAGGACCTTTGAAGAGTACATTAGATTATTTTGAAGATTATATATCTAATTCCTACAATTATATAATCAGAAAGAAATGGTCTAGATTTCACAATTAATACACTTGTGAAAGACTAGTGATCATTTTGATAAAGTTATAAAAAAATATTTTTGAAGGGAGTGGATAGGAATTAGCTGGATATTTTTAAAGTAACGATTTTCTCACGAATGTAGTTCATTAAATGAAAAAGATATATCTCAGCAGGAATACACAATTTGACAGTCAAGCATTATATAATACAAATTCAGAAGACAAGATTGGCCACATTTAAAGTTATTTTAAGGAAACAAAGCTTTGATCATTGAATTTAACAATTTGGTTTTCCAGATATTTAAAATTATAATAGTGTTCACAAACTTGGGAGTTTAAATTAAAAATTTCAGAGAGAAACAATTAAAACACTAATTTAGAGCTTGCATAATTTGGTTACAAATTCGTAGTTCCGCATTCTTTTGAAACACACAATATATGACTGATATAATTTTGATCCATGCTTGTTGAGGACTATCTTGAGAACCATGATTTGGTGCAGATAAATGGCCAACTCAATCTCCAGACCTGAATCTCACAAAGCATATTTGGGTCTACCTGGTAGACAAGTTGCTGCTTTAAGTCCCGCTCAGGGGTCGTTACACAAATTGGAACAAGGATTAATCCAAGTTTGTCTTCCCTTTTCACTTCAGTGTAACTTAATTAGCAGCTTGGAAAGTCAGTACTGCCAAAGCATTACAGTTAGGGGTATTTTCATCTAATTTTTTTTATTGAAAATAATTATAAAAACCCTGTGCACCACAAACCATCATACGCAGGGCTTACAGAATTAAGTATTAATGACATATTACAAAGGAAAGAAGAAATTTTTTTGAAGTGATTGAAGGATTACAAATATTTACAATAAATTTACAGAACATTTTAAAAGCACTTCTGGTGGAAATAAATTAGTGAAAATTCAGAGGGTCTATATTAAGTCCCTTGGGGGCCAGGATCTTTCTTTCTCTGACAAATTTGGAACACGGAAGGAGCACACATGTTCTACATATTGTTCCCCACCAATATTACAATCACAGGAAGATAACAAAACAAAATTAAATTTGTTCCAATAGTTTTTAAAATCAGAAATTGGGTCACTTTGTAATTTGTATAAAAATGATGGAATGACAGCCTCTTATTTATGGATGGAAAAAAATTTCTTTGTTAAGCTTTCTTTATTTGAAATGAGATATATTCTTGGTTTCAAGACTTCACCATTCTTTCTTTCGTAATCTTTTTGAAGAAGGATTTAGGAATATTAACAGTAATGTCAATTTCGTGCTTGGTGGCAAATTTTGCAGGCCAATGGGCCAAGAACCCCCGTGTGTCCGTGAACAATGCAAAAACTATCAAGATGTTTATATCTTTCTGGCTTTTAAGTCGCTTTTAAATCTCTATCATTATGTTGTTAGACAAAGAGAAATATACCTCAGAGAATCCAAGGAATCCTTATCAGAAACCATTTTTGTAATATTCCCACAACATTTTATTTCATAAAACTATGATTTTTTGACAAGAGCTTTTTATTGTTGTTGTAAAGTATGTTTGAGTTGAGCTTAAAAAGTTTATGTACTTCATCCAATAACAACCTGTTAAGGGCACATGTTGTCAAAATTTCTTCACATGTTCATTCATTTTTAAATTATGACACAAAGACAGGCTGCTTTTGGAAAGAAGTGTAAATAAATGATTTATGAAACTAAAATATTCTTAGGAGCAAAACACTCTAGAATAAGGCATCTTACAGTAATAAAATTTATGAGAAAATGCAAGTTTGAGCCAAATGATAAAGCAGGACTAAAGTTAATTTATGGAGGCCTTGAAACACATCTTCCTAGAATCAGTGTACATGATTTTTTTTATTCCTTTTTTTAATATTTTATAACAAATTAATTGGTAATATCAACTTTTTTTTTTAAGTGATTCAATTTCAACAGATAAAATTACTATGGAAAAAAAATAATCTTGATTTATACAAGGTTTCAAGTAACTTTTTAAAAATGTTCAATTTCATAAGATTTTTCTGCCGACATGGCAGAATACCAGACTTAATATCAGAATTTTTATATTGTGATAGACTTATTTCATAAAAGAAAATATTTTAAAACAAAAGTTTTTCTGAAACAGCACAGTTTTATTCTGGAAAAAAAAAATAATCAAATTCTAAATAAATTGAATTAAAAGTAAAATAAATTTTCTGTTAAGACATGCAAATGATGGGAGGATTGATTGATTGAATATTAATGTCGCACTGTTCAGCTACACGAGGGCTTTTAGCGACGGACCACATAATTTTGAACCATGGTCAAGTGACGTGGACGACACCTGAGCTGGCACCCCCCTCTCCTAACTACCACACCACATCAACGGGAGGACGTTTCAGCTCTCGACAGATTTAACGTGCATCACTGCCCTACCCG